>JADLZN010006343.1:0-92267 GCA_018155175.1 Sinocyclocheilus anophthalmus
ATTTAATTTAATTTAAAGCCATTCATGGGTTATTTTCTTTTAAAAGGGTAAAAATCATGGCAATTTATCTGTATAGAAATGTTCACAATAAATATTATACCAAATTTTACAAATAACAGCACTTCACAAACAGCTAAAATAACAGTAGACAGTATGCCACAGCACACTAAAAGACTGAAATGGACTAGGTAGGTCAGGTGGAAAAGGAAACTGGCTCTCTGGCAAGCTGCATTTCATTAGAACGGTTCCCTTCAGTGGCTTCTTCAGAGAGAGAGAAGGAAAACAGAACTGGGCCAAAACATCTCAGGGGTGTGAGACCACAGAGGAAGCCAGGCAGGTAATATCATTGATTTTGCCTGAACAATAGCATTTTCTCACATCCAATACATCAAGACAACCACTGTCTTGAGGAAGCCATCGCAGGAGCATAATAAATGTCTTATTACCTTTACCGAGTCTAATAAACTCTTTGGAAAGAATCTCCGCAGACCAACGTCCTTCCTGCAGGGAGAGGATACCAGAAATACATTGACTTCAGTCTTTAAAGAAAGTGAAACATCAGATTTTGAGGTAAAAGCACAAGAAATGAGACCGCAACTTGTTTGTGACTGAGCCATTATTACAGATTATTGTCTCTTCCAGTGTAAAGCAACACTACAGTAATGGAGACCCTGCACCACTGCAGGAGATTCGCAAAGATCAATTATACTCTACTAAAATAGACCAGACAGGTTTCAGAGGGCCATGCAACACGCACTAGTTATTCTGACCCATATACACACAATCTGAAAGGAAAAGAGATGAAGAGAAATCCTCTAATGGTTCAAAGAACTACTGTACTCCTTTCAGTCTAGTATGAGCTTGGTTTGAAGTACACTGACAGCATTACATCATAAGTGAACACTGCAGTAATATGACAATGAAAACCGATTGGAATTTAATTTCTCACATAATGTTCAGGCACAATGCAAAAAAGTGAATCCAAGTTTCTGTCATGACGGTGACAACACATTTATTTATTTATTTTTTTGTGGTGTCATGCCAGGTTTCCCTATGGAAGCCCATGTTTGGTAATTGCACATTTTTCCCACAACTGTGACTATTTCTATTGCTTTTGTATATCTCACAACTGCAACCTTATTTCTCCTGATTACTCTTAATTGTGACTTTACATTTCACAAATGTCAACTTTATTTATTACAAAACAAAGTAAAGTTTATTTTTTAACTTTCTCACAACTACTTTTTTTATTCTGAGGTGAAAAAACATCACAACTAATTGGACCAAAATCCCTTAAGTTAACTAAAATAATGCTGCCTGAAGAAACATATAATTAATGTAAATATGGACACAGTGTGAGAACACGACACCAATGATCCAAACATAGACAGCATTACTTACTCTAATAATTCATAATTAGATTTTTTATCCAGGGCGTTTCCACGCATGTCCCTGAAAAACCGCCTGTAACAGAGAAGAGGAAGGTGATTTATCTGAATTCAGTCTTAAGTCATGGAAAAACACTTACATTTACTCATTTATACTACCGTTGAAAAGTTTGGGGTGGGTAAGAGATCTTTTTGAAAAAAAAATTATAATAATCTCTCACCAATACTGCATTTATTTGATCAAAAATACAGAACAATTTGAAAACTTATTACCAATAAAAAAAATATATCCGTGAGCTCAGCTGAATTTTCAGCATCATTGCTTCAGTCTTCATTGTCACGTGATCCTTCAGAAATCATTGTAATATGCAGATCTTGTGCTCAAGAAACATTCTTTTTTATTATTATCAATGTTGAAAACAGCTGGAAACAGCTATACATTTTTTCAGGATTCTTTAGATGAATTACCGATCCCAAACCTTTGAACGGTATTGTGTATCACATACCTGATTTCAAGGCAGCCAAGTTTAAGTGCTAAATCTTGATCAATATGATCGGCAATCTCCATCATATAATCACTTTTCACCTGGGCACACAGAGATTTATATTAGGCAAGGCAAGGAGAAAGGTACAAGGCAACACTGACCACACAGGTTGGATAATGACAGAATTTATAATTTCCCTCCTCCTCGGGAACAGGCCGATACTGCATATCAAATAAATAAAAAATAAATAATATGACCTGATAGTGTCAATTTAAAACAAACACAATAATACTGAGCTAATTTGCTAGTCATGAAGTTAATGACGTTTGATGTAGTTTAATGTACTTTCCTCACAATCCATTTAAATCAAATTTTCTTGTTATTCGTATTCATTATTGTTGTCTTTTGTATGGATTGCCACAAAAGGACCGGTTGGAATTGATTTCCTTATCTTTCATGTGACGACGACACAGAACAGAGACATGAACTTATCACAGGGACAGCCACCTGTCGGTTAAGTGTTTTACAATGGCGATTGTGAGCTTATGGTTTGATCTTTGTAACCTGGCAGGGATCAAACCAGTTACGGACCCTGAGCCTTGAACACTAAACCACCTTTCAGTTTCTTTTGTTAAAGCACTGTGTGGGTGAATCTCGTGAAAATTGTGTCAATTCACTCCCAAAATAAAAAAAAAAATAAATACATCACATTACACAATGTAAAATATAAAGATAAATACAATTTACATGAAGAAAAAGAAACCTAGAGTAGGACTGTTATTTTATTTGCATTTTTTTTTCATTGTGACATTTTCACGACAATGATGGTTCTCATTTTTGCTAAAAATCTAACATTAAAATCTGCAAAAATTAAAGCAGTACAACAAAGACCACCATGAGTGGAAATATTTTTTTTAAATATATATGTTAGGGCTGCACAATTAATCGAATGTCTAATCGCGATTACAATTACGGATGCAACAATTACATAATCATTCAAAGCGGCAAATTAATTGTTCAAAGTCCACTTATGTTATTCTGAGTTCTTAAGATGCCTTTTTTTTCTTTCTACATGTTATCTTAAGGGTTTTTCCATTTTTTTAGTTTTAGTATAACATTATAATATACCATTTATATTTGTACTTTTTTATAATTTAAAAGAAACCAGTCCGATGTATAGTTGACATTTGAGGCATAATACTATAGAAAAGCAATAAAAGTTCTTCAGTTAGAGTGTTTTCAGCTCGTTTATTTTCATATAAAATACGGCATGCAGTTGCATCAAACAATGATATAAACATCATTCAATGATAATCGTAATTAATAATCGCAATTGCAATTTCAAGGGATTAATCGACAATTATGATTTTTGTCATATGTGCAGCACTAATTTAATTATTTTTTTTGCAATACTGTACTGAGACCTGGAGAGTGAACATGCTTAATAGTCATGGAAATAATATCAAATTGCAAAACATTGTATTGGTGCTACAATACTGGTTTCACTGACCTAATAAAATAAAATATTAAAAACTATAGTTTACAGCTTCATTTTATTTTGGAGTGAAATACCAAAAAAATATTGACAGGTTTCGTGTGACTCACTCGTGTGGTGCTGGAAGAGAGGAGGAAGTGTCTATACAGAGACATTAGCGGAAGGTTTGGCAGCAGAACACAGGCTGCCAGATTAAACTATCCATCACCTGATGATAAAAGTAGTTGAGAGTTGGCTGGTCCTCAGTAAACTGGTTTAAAAATCCTTTAGGCAAGTATCGAATCCGTAGCTCATATCTGGAGAGAGAAGAGAGAGGGAAAGAAATTATCTAATAACAAAACACACTCCACATGCTGTCAGCTCTCTTTTGAATGTTTTTTCCATGTGCTTTCACTGCAAACAGCATGTGAACCCCATTATTCTGCAGGTCTGTCTTTTAAACAATGGAGAGATTGACTACACCTTACAAAACCACATACAACCTTTCCCAAACTCAATAAGCATCAACAGAGCAGATGTCTGTTTGATATTTTCATAATGCAATGTCAATAACGACCCAGACTATACTCTGCTATCCAGTTTTTGTTAATGCTGACATCCATGTTTTGCAGAACATGCATGAATAATGAACAACAAATCTCATTTAGCTCTTAATACTCATGGTGTTTTTTTTCTTTCAGAACCTGGTGAACACATTGAGCTCTACCGTCGACAATCAGGTGCCTAAAATTAACCAGCTGGAACAAGATGTTTCTAATCTGGCCGAAGATATGGACAGTCTAAAAGAACAGGTACTTGAAGATATGTTTTCTGATACAAAAACATGCAGATTTCATGCAGAATGCTTGTTATAAGTGAGAGATCCCGTGCATCAAAAAATATATTCTTTAAAATATATTTCATAATATACAAAAAAGGGCCAACACTATATCGTTTAAATACATCTAAAAATATATTTACTAAATATATTTGCTTATATTTTTTTTGCCATTTTGAAATGCATTTTTTTTTTTAATTTTAAATTTTTTTCACAAGCTTTATTTTATTAATTTTTTTGCTCTCCATGTATTTCAGTCCAGAAAATAAATCAACATTCACATTTTGCAGAACAATCTCAAGGTGTTTTTTTTTTTTTGGTTATATGTTGAAGCTAAATATATTTCCAATTTCAAAATATGTCATTGAGCTTCACGTTTACACATAATTTAGCCTATATTAAAAAATATATTTTGGACAGAAATAAATATATATATTGTTTTATTGTCGTATGGGATGTTTGCTGCTTGCTGGGCTGTTCAGATCTGAGATCTCTCTATTTTCATTACACTTGCTGGAGATCAAATATTTCATCAAGCCGTTGTATGTCCAGGTCTGGAAGCAATCCGAGGATTCGCAGAAAGCACTTTCTAATGCTGAAAACAGCCACGAACGAGCAAAAGATCTGGACACCGAGACACAGAACCTCCTCAGAAAAATACAAGGTAAAACACAAACAGATTTGGGGTTTATATTAATAATAATGCATTACCTGTAATTCTGTGCAATGAATGAGGACAGACTTGTTTTGTAGAGCTGCTCATTTATTTGTATAGCAATAAGCCTTCTCATAAAAGAAGGTATAAAACAGTCACTGGGGCGGCACCCTTTCAAAAGCTACTGATATGTACATTTAAGGAACTCATTTGTACCGTTTAGGGGTAAGTAAGGTACACAGATGTCATGGGTTTGTCAAACTGGGTTAGCAGTGCTGCTTTTGTATGCTGTGTTGCTAAATGGCCGCAGGTGTGGTGTTTTCTCACTGTTGAGGATCAGGATGACTGAATAGCAGGCCTGTCCTGACAGATCCTGTGTGCTGTGAACAATGCCATAATACACAGACCCGAGCTGAATGAATGTCTCCAGCCACTGTTCCCTAAGGCTACGATTAATTTTATTCCTCATAACGCATTCGGTTAATTTTGACCTTGAAGAGATACAAAAAATAAATAAATAAATGCTACACATTTTGTGTTCAGGTCATCTTCGCCTGGTATGTATGGAGCACCATTGGTGCCAAAAACACTTTCTGTAAAAATTTTTCCATGAAGTTATGTTAATGTATAAAATTGTTTTTGTAATATATATTGAACCTTTTCCCCATATCTCACACACTTTTAGGACTGAATTTTGTTGATGAACATGAATATGTACGTCAATTGATGAACCACTGCAGCATGAAAAACTGATCACTTTTTCATCTGAAAGTGAAAGTTTATGCAAGTAAAATAATTTAATAAAATGAAATCTATTTTGTTTGACATGTGTAGTAATATTTGTTGTTTTGTTAGAAATAAATATGTAGGTTTCATACATTTGGACTGTTTTTTAGCAATCACGAGTTCATAAATTCAAAGGAATTTAATCAACTTAAATTTATAATTCATTATGGTTTTATGTGTAATTTGAAAGTTCTCTTTTTTTTGTATATATACTTAAAAAGACGTAAATGCAGTAATAACATGGTAATAACACAGTAACGTTCAAAATTCATAACATTCACTCATTAATAAGCAACTTCTCATTAACTTCTCAACAACTTCTCATTAAGGAATGAATGTGAAAGATGTGAAAACATTTCAAAGTTCTGAATGATACTATGTTATTACCATGATGCTACTGCATTTACCCCTTTTTTAGTTGTAATGATGATTAAGGAATGAAATATGTACTGTATGTATGATATTTGTACTGTATTTGTTCTTCAGAGCTCCTGAAGCAGCTGATGGACTCAAACAGCAGTGGATCAGCTTTGCCCAACGCAGATTTAGCCAAACTCCTGGAACAGTCTGAGAACATGGTGAAGGAGATGGAAAAACGACACTTCACCACGCAGAAAGATGCAGCCAGGAAAGAGCAAGATGAAGCAAACAAATGTACAGTTACTGTCGATTTAGCTTGTGCATGTCTAAGCTATCACCTAATCATTACTGAGAGTTGCAGTATTAATGTTTGGCCATTTCACATTTATGTTTTCATTGCAGTTTTAGAGAATGTCAAAAACATCTTAAAGCAGTGCGATGAGAATGAAGCGGCGTCGAAGCGTGCTGACGATCTACTGAGCAGCTATGAGGCCAAACTGAAAGAGTTAGAGGATCTGCTCAAACAGGCTGATGATACGGTGAAGAAAGCCATCAATCAGAACGACATCAACGCTGAAGGCCTTAAAGACATTCTGGTAAGAATCTAGAACGGTACAATCCCCAGAGCACAAAAACACATGCTAGCAAGAGAGAATGTACATTAGGTTGTTGTTTGTTTTGTTTTTTTCAGAAACGAGTGAAAGATCTGGAGCGTGAGAGAGACCTTGTCCAGGATCAGATTGTTCTTGCGGTGAAACAGCTGAAAGACACTGAGGACGTCCTGAATATGTTCAGTGACAGCAAAACGGTAAACCTTCAGAAACACAGAGACAGTATAAGAAACATGACACAAATATTCCCAGGTCAAAGAGAAAAATAAGAAACAATATTTAGCATTTATGAAGGCAGATTATGTATGTATGTGTGTATGCATTTCCTACATAATGCCACGGTAACAAATATTAATTGTCCTAAAACGCTTTTCATTTACTTATTAATGATTAGAATAATAACATAATTATATAGATATATATTTATATAAAATATGTATATATAATTCTAAATATCAGTGTTATTTAAGTATCATTTAATTAGATTTACATTTAATATTTCTATGCTTTCCGGTTAGACACTTTAGTTAATGTAGTTAGTAGTTGTGTTTTTGCTCATTTTTATTACCTTTTGTTGTTTTTGTCTATATTAGTTTTTATTTCAGTTAGTTTGACTAAGAAGATGAAAAGAGGTAACCTCCTGTAACCTAGCTCTGAAATTAAAAACCAGTTCACGTTTTTATTATTATATATAATTTTATTTCAATAACATTATTTTATTTCAAGTAATGAAAAATATATTTTGGGGAGAAATATGACCCAGAAGACCATTCGGGACATAAGATATACCTCCATATAGCTAAATTAAAATTTGAGCAAAATTATTTTTTATTCATGCAATATTTATAATTAATACTATTTTATCATTTATGCATTAATTTGCTTTTCTAACTTAAACTGTGTAGAACCAGTTATACCTTTATATTTAATACTATTTTATCATGTATGCATTAATTTGCTTTTCTAACTTACTGCGTAGAACCAGTTACAGATCAGTATATGATGACAGTGTTAGTGATTTCGTTGGTGACGAATCCTCTCATGATCCCACAGGAATACAAACAGCTTGCGGCGCAGCTCAACGGAGCAAAGACCGAACTCAAGGAGAAAGTCCAAACCATCTCACAAGCAGCAGCCAAAGAGAAGATTGTGAAACAGGCAGAAAAACATGCAGAAAACATGCAGAAACTGGCCAAAGAGCTGCAAGAGTAAGACACCTCTTTAGTTTACACACCTGTGTCACAAGGTGCCTCTCGGTTTCCCACGTTGTGTGTCGCTTTCACTTCGATTTCCAGCTCATAAAAATGCCAGTTCCATGTGCTCTTCATAAAGTCTCTGTAACATATTTTTTCCCCTAGAGGGAAGAGAGTATGCTGTTGATGTATAGCATATAAGTGCTGTTTTTGTCCTGGACAGGGCTGTACAGAATGTGAGTGGGCGCTCTGGTGTGCAAACCGCTCTCTCTGGGATAGAGGCGTACAAAAACATCACCGACGCTGTCAACGCTGCAGAGGAGGCGGCGAAGAAGGCCAAAGATGCGGCAGGCAAAGCACTCAATGTAGGAGACATCACCAAACACGCATGAATGTCAAAGTTAGGATACATACAGCGGCCCTGGAAAATGAATGGCATTGCATTGGATAACAAAATCAAACCATATAGCATTTATTTTCAAGATATTTAGCACAAGCACGCTTTCCAAGCCAACACTTCACAAAAATAAGTTTAAAATGATAAAACAAAAGATACAGTGTACTCCAATTATTTATTTATTTTTCAGATTATATAGTTCTGAAAAAAAAAATTTAATTAATTAGTGGCGAAATTTCACTGAAAGCTAATTTTTTGAAATATCAAGCTCATATTTGAAACACAACTTGTTTTGATTTTCATGCAGTTTTAACTTAACTCGGTTAACTTAAATGTCTATAACTTTTTTTAATACTTCAGCAATAATGTGCCCAGTGTCTTCTTTAAAAAGAGACCAAACTTAAGTCTGTGCTCCAAAGCAGCAATATTAATTGGGAGTTTTTTTTTTTTTTTTACCATTTTCCTAGACTTGGAAAGTGTATTTTCAGGTATATGGATTAAAAGGTGAATCACGGGAATGAATGGATCACCAACTACGTATAATATAATTTAGTACAATAAAATCCCCTTAAAAAATAAAGTATTAATTAAAAAACTAAAAAAAAAATGATCTAAGTAAAATATAGTACATAATGTCATTGAATAAAATAATAAAATTACCCAAAATAGAAATTTGTTTATGGACTGAGTTTTTAAGCGTTTACTTTTGTGTTGGGTCAAATGTATGTGGCACACAGACATGTGTTGATTTGTTATTATTATATTATATTATATTATTTATTTCAGGACGTCAGTGAAGGGGACTTAATCAACAGGGCAACAAATCTGAAAAGCAATGGCAATAACCTACTTAAAGTTGCCAAAAATGCAGCTAAAGATCTCAAAGGTTTGTATGAATTTAAAATTACAACTCTAGATTAAAACTATAATCAATCATTTGTTATTTAAACACTGTTATTCTGTCTTCATCAGGAGCAACTAAAGACCTCAGTAATCAGAAGGAACGCCTGCAAGCTGCTGAAGAGAAGAAGAAAGCTCTAGAAAAGGAGTTGCTCTCTGTCCAGGAGGGTTTGAAGGGAATTCAGAGAGGTGAGAAAAGAGCACTGCTTGACATTTGACTCTGGACCCAAAACAAGCCCAGCATACAGCCAGTTCATAGAGCGCAGTTCATTTCTGTATTGAAAAGCAGCTGACATGTTTGATTTTTCATTTGGAGGATTGTTTTTATGCGCTTCCTGCCTGACTCTTAAAATAAAGGTGCTTCACGATGCCATAGAAAAAAACTTTTTTTGTCTAAATGGTTCCATAAAAAAACCTTTAACATCTGAAGAACCTCTCTCTGTTTCACAAAAGCTTCTTTGTGGACGAAAGAAGGTTCTTCAGATCATAAAAAAGTAAGAAAGAGATGGTTCTTTAAAGAACCTTTTACTGAATGGTTCTTTGTGGAACCAAAAATGGTTATTCTACGGCATCGCTTGAAGAACCTTTTAAGCACCTTTATTTTTAAGAGGTTAGTAGATAGCTTAAAAGCACCGGATAGTTCACCCTAAAATGAAAATTCTGTCATCGTTCACTCACCCTCAAGTTGTTTCAAATATGTATGATTTTCTCTCTTCTGTTGAGCACAAAAGAAGAGATTTAAAGCTGTACGACCGGAGCCATTGACTTCCATAGTATTTTTTATTTCCATACTATAGAAGTAAATGGCTACCCGGTCGCTGTTTGATTACCAACATTTCTTCAAAATATCTTCTTTTATCTTCAACATAAGAAAGCAACTCATACAAGTTTGGAACAACATAAGGGTGAGTAAATGATGACAGAAATTTTATTTTTATTTTTTTTATGTGAACTGTCCCTTTAAGACAGTTAGCTGATTTTTCAGCATGGACACGAATACGCTTGAAAATAAGTTTTCATTCTGTCCGATCACAGATGACATCGGTAACATTATCGACGCGGCGAAGAAAGCGGCAGCGGCGGCCAATCGCACCACGAGTGACACAATGAACCAGCTAAACGACATCAAAGCAGAAGTTACCAAGATCTCTATTAGTCCTTCTGTCTCGAATATCGACAATGTTCTCAATAATGTGGAAATGACCGGTAAGTGTTGCACCTGTTGTGTTTAATCAGATCCTTCAACAACTTCCTCTTTAACTTTATTCTCTTTCTTTCTCTGTTCTTTCCGTCTGACAGTCAGAAATGTGAGCGGCTCCATCCCATCCCTGCTGGATAAAATAGATGAGATCAATTCTCAGATCAGCGCCGGGAACAACGTGTCTGATAATATTAATAAGATAAAGGAACTGATTGAGCAAGCGCGAGATGCTGCTAACAGAGTAAGACAATTAATTTCATATATTCTACACTCTAAATTCAATCCACTGAAATAGTACGTTGAAAATGAAGTGGTTGAAGTGTAAAGCAACTTAACGTTTTCCAAACACATTCGATTTTAGAAAATCATCTCAAATATGAGTAGAAATAATTGTGACAAGACATATGGATTGAAATAAAGATGCTGTTGATGCTGTCAGGTTTTTTCCCCCTATACCTTTTAAAAGTGAAGCATGATTTGCTCTATAAATGCATTTATTTAATCTAAAATAGTTAAAATAGAGTTTAATCTCCCTTACAGACACTCTCAAGTTGTTCAAAAGTTTCTTTCCTCTGCTGAACACAAAAGAATATATTTCGAAGAATGTTGGTAAACCAATCAGTTTAATAGACCCTTTATTTTTGACTTATAGATTTTACAAAAAAAAATATATATACATATATGTGGAAGTCAAGGGCCTACCGTAAATGTTTGGGGACCATTTTTATTATTCTTAAAATCTCTTCTGGATGTGTTCAGCAAAAGGAAAGAAACCACAGGTTTGCGCAACGACTTGAGGCGCGAGTAACCGATGACCCAAACTATTTTTCATTGGGTGACTGTCCCTTAAATTAAACCACTATCACTTAGTACTACCAGTTTTAGGTTACAATTATTTTACAACCCATAAAAACCAACTGTTTCCAATTGTTTCAAGGTTGTCTAGGTTAAACATGGCATTCTACACTGGCACCGTCCTTAACGTGGGTTAATATGTTGAGCATGAACCTACAATAATGTTGCACTGCCAAAAAAAAAAAAAAGGTACAAATATAAGCGAATGGTCTGGTACACTTTCATAAAGGTACTTATATTGAAGACTTTAGGTACTAATATGTACACTTTAGTTAATAATATGTACGTTAAAGGTACTAATATGCACCCTTTAGGGGTAAATAGGGTACAAAGGTGTACCTTTTGAAAAGGTTCCGTCCCAATGACAGCTTTTGTACCTTTTTCCTGAGAGGATAGTTATCTTCTTAATGTTTGTTGCATCTGCCTTCGTAAGAGTTTGTTCACTGTGAGATCGTAACTGGACATTCTACGGGCGAAGGGCATGTTGGAGCTGGGTCCGCCCGCGGACTTGGATGACCTTTTTGGGGGGGGCGGGCGTACAACGCTCTCACCTGTCCCTCCCAGAGAGACCGGAGAAACAATCCGGCAGCGGGCCAGACAAATGATGACCGGTCGGTTCGTGCTTTACCTCGGAAACAAAGAGTGAGGGGATCAACGTCAAATCATCACTCTTTCAGGCTCGCTCATGTAGGGTCATTGTAGCTTGCGCCTCTTAATGCATGAGTTAAATGTTCGGCAGGAAATCCGGCTGCGACTACATCGGAATGTTCTGTCGCTACAATTCTAATAATTCTTCTCTTGCCTGTCATCCTATAAGCTCACTGGAGATGGCGAGCTCCCCAATATTGATTTGGCACATCCCCGTTCCACTGAGATCTCCTATCCTGATTCTCGGCGGTTCTTCGTGCCAAAACGTTCGACCTTACAGGTTCTGTAGTAACAGGCATCACTTAAATAAATAAAAAACTATTGGTATTGATTTTTTTAATTGGACTGAAAGGCGTTTTGGTCTTTGCGACTTCTATCCAGTGTATCTCCACCCTTACTTTCCTGAAAGCTGGGCCTATTCCTGTCAATAAATGAAAAAATTATATTCTCGTGTATTGCCATATGGAAGGTGTCAATCTTTCGACCCAGTGAAGAGTGGAGTTGCTGCACGGCACTTATGCATGTACGCTTTACCAACGTGTATACACAGTGCATTTGAAAAAATTCACTATGTTTTTGGTTATTACTTTCTGAATGTGAAATGTGTTTGCGTTTAGACACTTATCCCTACCACGCATCTCTCGGTTTCTCCTTTGCATTAGTTCTCTTTCCAAACCCTCCTCAAGAGACTGGTGTTTTTGTTGTCTCTTTTTTTCCGATTAATCCTTGGCTGGACATCATGATTTCTAACATTTATGCTGAAATCTGTGAAACTCTCACCCTATGCATCATCGTGTATGAACAGCTGTGTTTGGTCACTTATGCTGTTGGTAAAATGGTCAAGTTGTGTGCTATTTTAAAGCGAGAATGATAGATGTTGAGTTGATCCTTTTTCTTGGGGCTTCTTGATTGCTTATGCCTCAACTAAAAAGTACGGCCCTGCATTTTGGTTATAGAAGTGGTCCGTGCAGAAAGTGTTCATCGATTGCGTGGACTATTGATTTTATTACACTATCCACTATATGCACCTGTTTTTTTCCCCCATATGTCATCTAGAATATATCAAGATGCACAAGTTATTCAAACAAAGCAGTTCACGTCAATCAATCCGAAGCCGCCACAGCTGAAAGAAAACCTGGGTGAACTAACACACAACCTGCTGGATCTCAGTCCAGATAAAGTGGTCTTCTATGTAGGAGGTTATCCCGATGACTTCAAAGTAAATATGCATTTTTTTTTCTCCTATAGGATTTTGTGTGATGATGGCTCTTTAATTCTTCATGCATTTTCTTGTAATGATAGTAACATGTAATGTGGGACCGGTCGGGAAAGCCAAAATCAAGTCATAAGGTACATTTTTTGCGACATCTGAGATGTAGCGTCAATCATCTTGAAGACTGCTAAATAAGCTGTCCATTGATGTGTATGCGTTGTGTTACACTCTTATAAATAAAGGTGCTTAAAAGGTTCTTCATAGAACCATTTTTGGTTCCACAAAGAAGCATTCAGGCAAAGGTTCTTTAAAGAAACATCTCTTTCTTACCATTTTATAATCTCAGGAACCTTCTTTTGCCACAAATAACCTTTTGTCAAAAGTAAAGGTTCTTCAGATGTGAAAGGTTCTTTATGAAACCATTTAGACAAAAAGGTTATTCTATGTGCGTCGGTGAAGCACCTGTATTTCTAGAGTGTAGGTCTCGGACCATATTTGGAATATAGGAGAATCGGGAGGGGTGCAAAAAAAAAAAAATCTAAATATTGAGGAAATCATCTTTAAAGTTGTCCAAATTGAGTTCTTAGCAATGCATATTACTAAGTTAAGTTTTGATTTATTTACGGTAGGACATTTACTAAATATTTTCATGTAACATGATCTTTACTTAATATAATAATGATTTTTGGCATACAATAAAAATCAATAATTTTGACCCATACAATGTATCTTTGGTGGGCTAATGCTACAAATATACCCCAGCGACTTATCACTGCTTTTGTGCTGCAGGCTCACACATGTTTGTTTTCTCTCTTTTTAAGCTGCCTGCCTCTCTCAACTATGGCAAATACAAGGGCTGCATTGAGTTTTCCACCTTCAATGACAAATTAATCAGTCTGTACAACTTTAAGAATGCGGTTAATATTAACTTAGAAACCCCTTGCAAGAGGTAAGCTCTCAACATGTGAATGGTGAGATGCTGATGCATTAATAAGTAATAATACAGTATATTCACAATATAACCAGTAATCACAGTCACTACATTTGCGTGTACATATTCAGAATATATTTAAAGATCACATGCAGCATGAATGGAAAACTGTATGAAATACATTTTATGAAAATGTAAGTAAAACCTGTTTCTATTTTCTCAGACAAATCCCACTGACAATCTCAGAATCAGATTACTATGAAGGCACCGGTTACGCCAAAGTCCTGCTTGAAAGATCCCCCAACTATCTGTGGATCAATCAGAAAGTGAAAACGAGAGCTAAGGATGCTCTTTTGCTGTATTTAGGAGACGAGGAGAATGTAAGAATGTGTTCATACCTATTGAGCCTTTCTGATGTGTCTTTAATTAATACAAATTTCCCATAAAATTATTTTTTGAGATTTTCATTTTTTTGTTTTCTTCATACCCTATCAGGACTTTTTCTACAGCGTCTCTCTTGAGAAAGGCTACGTTGTTCTGCGTGGCCAGAACAAAATGAATATTTTGGAGCCTGTCAGCAGTCAAGATAAAGCAAGCCTTTCTTCGGTAAGGAAGAGCCAAGCTGACTTTTATGTACAACTTTATGTTGTACATAGTAACCTTCGCGTCATCTTTTCTTTCCTTCACGCTCTTTTTCCTTCTGCTCTCTTCTCATCTTTTTTTTACTTTCCCTGTTTTTTTTTTTCTCGGTGTACAACTTAAATTGTTGTTTCCTGCCCTGTCTTTTCGTCATTCACGGAACCGCTTGTGTTATTAAATTCGCGTTCTGTTGCCGTATCCGAAATAGAGCGTTTACACGGTCGCTCTGTTGGGTGAACTCATCTGCGTTTGCTACCATATCCCTTTATCAGCTTTCCTTTTTCTTACCGTCCTTGGTTTGTATCTGCTTGCCTTTCTCTTTTTTTTTTTTTTCGTTCTTTTTGCCTGTTTCATGTTGCTACATCTGCTATTGCAAACTCTCGACATCTGAATGCATCGCTCTACCTTTTTACCTCTACGTCAGTGGTGATGTCGCCCGCCACCCCTTTTTGTCTCTGTGCGAGGTCGTGTCGTTCTCGGTCATATCCTATGCCTAGCGCCGTTGCACCTCCTTTTCGTCTGTTCGTGGCCTACTCAGAAGTCTGTATTTTTGAACTTTGTGAGGCGTCTGTTCCCTTATATGCTAGCTCCGAGCTTCCCCTTTCTCAAAATATAATAGAATCAGCACGCCATAACGGCCTATTATGCTCTGTTGTATGTTTCTTCTGCGACGCTTTGGTATTTCTAGAGGGGGGATTCATTCGCTTCTCATGTTCTGATTGGTAATAGGGTTTGCTATGTATTCACATACTACGTGGATCTGTTTGACTTAATACCCGACTTCCCTGCTTTATTATCACTTCCACGGCCTCTATTGTGGGGTCACCACAACTCTTTACGACCTACAGCCACTCTTGTATTACACCCTATATGTGCACTCCACACATCATCTGGTACTGTCCGATTTTCGATTTTCACATTGAAGTAGTTGTGTTTGAAATTTTCGAGTTTCCCTATACGTCATCTTGGCAGCTGTGCTTGGTCCGCCTTTAAACAAAACAGCCCATCTTTTTCCTTTTAATTTCAGTATATAACTGCTAATGACCCTGTGTACCGACTTATCGTGTTTTTGTTAAACAAGCACGTAAATACTGGAAGCAATTTCTACTTTGTGACAAGTAAGATTTTTCCCTGTTTCACCTTTGTAACACTGACTCGGTGCAGCTCCATTTCCTCAACACAACAGAACCCATTAAATCAGTGATTCTGTCCCCCTGGCTGTCGCATGTTGGATGGACACAAACCACTCCCTGACAGTCCGTGTTGGGCGATTTTCTTTTAAAGGAATGCATTCCAATTGGGTAACTGCCTAAAAAAAAAGACCCAATTACGACTAGTTATCTTTTTTGAACAGGAAGAGGTTAAGTTACTTTGCTATATTTTTCTAGTACGAGGGAGGGATTGCTTGTTTGTTTTTTATCACTATTAAAATCAGTTGTATTTTTTGGCAAATGTGATCACTGTTACGGTAGCGCAAAGACAGTCGGTTAATAAATTGCCATAACTCACTTCAAGCTTCTAAACTAAAAAAGTCCGGCGTACTTACGTAGTTACTTGGCAAAAGTGTCTGATAGCTTATCTGCAATTGCACCACCCTACTGTTCGTATTCTTCTTAGTAAACTGAGTCCCATCATTATCTCTAATACATAATAATGAATAATAATTGTATTCCATATAGTGCCTTTCCATAACCCAAGGGTCCCTTAGAGTCAGGTTTGTTTAAGGGTAACTGAAACAAAAAAATCAATACCAGAAGAAGAATCAACACCAGTAGCGAGAGAAATACCGAGATCCAGATGACAAGTTGCATTAAAGAGATTACACAGAGAGAATGTAGATAAGCATCCATAACAGGGTACAGATATATATTTCTACATACGTATTTCTGATGTACTCCAAGTGTTCGCGCTGCTTGCGACATGAAACAACGCTCGCATCTGATGCAGATACGGTGTTAAGATCACAAGGAAGGCAATTAATATACTGTTTTTCTCAACTTACCTGTTATATGTCAAAACATCGAGGGCAATTTGATTTCTCAGTTCATTACCCAGAACAAGTAAATGTGATTCTGAGCTTTTCAGAACAATCGTATGATGGTTTATTAATTCTGAATTACTTTATTATAGATACAACATCACTATCCCGGCTCTGAAAGGCTGTGTGAAAATCGGCACCGCCGGCGGCCCCACCCCGAGCGTTGAAGAGAAAGTGGGCATCGGCAGAGGCTGCAATAATGAGCTACTGGTAATCCATCAATCTTTCATTATTTATATTTACCTTTAAAGGTAATATGCTAGCTTGGTGTCTATGCATCACCCGATGAACACACGAAGACAGGTGTCATTCTTATCCGTTCGGCTTTTCCCGATGGTTGAGGAAGTGAATTCGCGCTGCGGCAAGTGCATGGGGGAATACGTGACAGACTTCAGCTTGGCCCGTGTCCCGTTTCTCTGGGCTCGGCGTCCCCACACAGCCCGACGCATCCTGCGCCGACCCGCCCCTCCTGTGCCCGGCTCTCTTCCCCGTACCAAACTCTCCCGGTCCCCTGCTGTGCCCTTCTTCCTTCGTGGGTTTGTCGGTTTTACGTAATTTGGCGGCCACCTCTGGACTGCTAAGCCTTGTGTGTCACCCCCAACATGTCCGCCCGAGGGGGTCATAGATGGCTATAGAGCGAGAGCGTGAGGAGAGTAGGAGAGCGAGAGGAGGAGCTTGAGCGGAGACGCGACGACCGTAGAGATAGTAGTAGATCGGAGAGAGAGGAGAGAGAGAGGGAGAGAGAGAGAGGAGAGCGACTTGGAGGAGAGAGAGGCCCGGAGAGATGTGAGAATTTTTGCGAGAGTGGTTTTGATGAGGTAGGAGAGAGAGATGACGTGACCCCTGCGGCATGGGCTTTCGCGAGGGAGAGATGGTAGATAGATAGATAGATGATAGATGATTGATAGCTAGATAGAGCCCAATTTTATACTAATATACTTTATACCAAATCTTTTGGGCCTTGGCGGTCTCTTTTGGAAATTAACTTAATTTAAAAAATACTAACTAATGTTTGCACGGATTAAAAATAACCTATTTTGCCCTCCATATTTATTCAGCACCATCCCAAATGTATTTTTTTTTCCACCCCGCCAAAATCCCCACACCCCCCTCAGAATTTCCAGGGAGAAAGAAGGAGGGACATTTGAAAGACAACACCAAAAAGATCCCCAGAAGACGGAAGAACGCAGAACAACAGACTTTCTTTGTTTGTCTTAGCTGTTGGCAACATACTTGCCATGTTCCAAAAAAATCTACATATTACACACACACACACACCTTTTAGGTAACCGACATTATATTTAAATTTTTATTTTTTAAATTAAACATAAGCAAATTATTATTTATTTTTTTTCTGTGTGGGGTGTCTTGTGTAAGATAATCTGACCCTTTAAAATTCATATGCCAAGTGACACAAACTAGTTAATTAATTGTAGCAAAATAATTTCTATCCCTCTTAATATCTCTTAAATATCTCTAAAATATAGAATGTGAGTACATTTTCTTCTAACTTTTTTTATGTGTTAAGCTTTCTATTTGATATGAGTTTTAAACAAAATAATCCTAACGGGATCCTGGGGTGGTGTTGTCTATGAGTTGTTTGTGGATAGTTTTGTGTCTGGTTCCAACTGCACCCTCGCAGACCTTGGTACTCACACTATGAGACGTAAGCTACCTTTGTTTAGCATTTTATGTAATAGTTTTGGACCGCTGTGATCTCTATGTGGCAGAATAAAGACCTCACACTTGAGCTTTCCATGGAGAGCGGCTCTGGCTCTGACCTTCCAAGGCAGGCGTTGGAAATCTATAAAGCAGTACCGTTAGGGGGAAATCTCTGGAGCGCCTGCGAGTAGTGGTTGGGCCTGTCTACGAACTGTTTCTGGGGACAGGGCCACCGGGTAAGATTCATTGGGCCTGGAAACAGTCATTTGAGTTGTTATATAGTTTGCCGAGGCAGTAATTAATCTATTGACAGCATAAACAGAACAATTTGTTAGATTATTTGTAACATTCCCTTTCATTGTCGCTTTTCGCTGCTGCTGTCAACCTATCAGATAACAATGTTCCCACACACAAGTTGTAGCCAGTGGGGCTCATTAAATTAAATAATGGTTTAGAATGCAAACAATTCTCCATATATTTATAAATGCAGACACATGTAATTATAAGCATTTGAAGTGCACATAAGTTTTCCTATTTTTTTTTCTTCATACTGATGTTCACCTTTGTTTTAGCACTGAACTTCGAATCGATGAAGAAGATGTTGGCCAGAGAGTGACGGGATCTTCATCTGGACTGTATTCGTCCAGCGTTTGTTTTGTGTATGTGACTGGGCCTCAAAGATCGAGCCCTTTGTTACGGGTTGGGGAGTGGTGGTTTTTTTGCCTTCTCCATTGAGACTTTTTATCTGAGGATCGGGTCATGAATTTGCAACAGTTAAGAGGACAACTTCTGTGTATCCATGTGCCTAAAGGCCCCATTACATATCAACCCTCTATTAAGCTTGGTGTGTGTGTTCAGTGTCAGCTCATGTGTGTGTTTGTGTGTCTGCAGACCTGATTCTCTATATAGAGCGGAGGATCTGAGCGCTTACTCTTCCACAGGAGACGTGCTGTTGAACACATGCAGCGCCGCACGCGATATGTAGCAGCATAGCTGGTTGGTTTAATATCACGATTAAAGCAACATGACAACATTGTGTTTTGATTTAACAGCAAACTCAGTGTCTGCTTTGTGTTGCTTCCAGAGGCGAGGAGTATCTGACGCAGACATTACACATGGAGATCTTTGGAAGAAATGCTGTTATATTACAACATAACCAACTCACTTTAACCAGCTGCTGCATTGCATATATTTTCATGGCACATCTGTGGTAGTTTTAATTTCATTGTCCCATTAGAGATATAACAACTGCATTGTAAAAGATAATCAAATGACAATTTAGCAATTCTGGAAACTTCTGCTGTGTTATTGAGCTCATCTAAGTTGGCATCAGAATGCTTGCCTGTACTTTTACACCACATTTCAGATTATGCATTGTGTTTAATAGCATTTTGTGGTGATGAAATACAATAAAACGTTAAACATGGAATACAACTCCTTTGCATTGCTATGGCTTACTTAATAGCTATAATTCTATGTGGACAAAGTTTTAGACTAATATTTGGCTGCTACAAGTTAAAGTGCATTAAATCTTGCATGGATATTATACACACTCACCAGCTACTTTATTAGTTAAATAAAGCTGTTCAACTGCTCATTAACACACATATCTAATAAGCCATCAATGGGCATTTATGCATGCTGACCATGTCAACCCCCTCTGCTGAAGTTCAAACCGCACCTCAGAATATGTTCGGTGGCTGTGACGAATGGTTTTTGGCCCGATGGCTAGTTGTTGGTTGATTAAGTGAAGGTGATGCTAAGTGGGGACTGGTTCGCGTATTTCACGCTGTATCAATAATGCATTATTGGTGTTATTAGTTATCTTATGAGACAGATTCTGCATGACTCCACTCTCTCCCTCCCTACTCCTACCCAATTACCTAACACTTAACCACTTGTCACGAGTCTTGTTCTACCTCCCTGTCTATCGCACCACGTCCGTCGGCAAGCTGTCGTTCTTAGGTAAGTAGCTGCTTTGCCATTAGGCTTGCCCGGTGTTCCCTCTGTTACCCACCATTCTGATAGTTTACCATCTACATTACTATGAACCCACACTCTGGTGAAAGACACTTTCTACCCGTTCCTATAGACTCCCGTACTAGGTCCTACCTGATGGTCTGTGTTGTGCCACACACACTCCTAATTACGAGTCTCAGCCGCTTGGTAGAGCATCGTCAACGTTACGTAGTCAGCAAATAGACATCTCTTGCTGTATCTCGAGTGCCTATACATGGAGTCTTGATCACGCAGACAAATACCCCCACACTATACTTACGGAGCCGCAAATCGAGTTCCGAGGACTGGACTGTTAAGATGTTTCTGAGTTAGACCTGCATGCGTCAAATTGACCTACCGATGTAAGAAGAGTGGTTGCCCCGCCCAGAATGCTTTCCAACCATGACCAGTGCCGCTGATAACAGACTTTGACACGTCCATGGGGTTGGTGCACCAACGGGAATCTTGCGTATAGGAAGTATTAGGAGGACCCTAGCAGGACGCGGAAAAACAAATCCATCGTTTATAGCTTAACCTGACCTAGTGAGAACGGAACCTTGTAAATAACGTTTATACCTATATTTTCTCACACGGTGTGATGGGAAAAAATATGCCTTCAAAACGTTGCCTTATTCAGTAATTGTTCGTTTCCAATTCATTGCAACATCAGCCTATAATGCAATGTTTTGCGCCTCATATTACATTACGGCTCTCCCCTGGAACCAGCAGATATCCTCTGCTAGCACATCGAAACAGCAAATCACTGCGTGCTTTGATTCTCACGACAAAAGTTGAAAGGTTCCGAGGCGTCTAAAGGCTGTAGATGGCCGTTACGTGCTGAATGGCGTTCAGTCTGACAGTCCACACGAGAGAAGCAGCAGATGTGTGTCTGTGAGGAGTGCTCCTCGTCTGACTCGGGATATGGGCGGGGTTTTGAGAAGTCTACAGAGACGTTGTGTTTTCTGAACTAGAACAGCTATGGATGGCGAGGAGGAAAGCAAGCCTATAGGTAACTACCGTGCAGTCTTCTTCACAGTATTGCATTGCAATTTATAAACCATGTAGTATGGTTTTAAAGTGAGTGATGTTTTCATCAAAGTGTCATTGAGTTTGAAAGGTTTTTGACTGTGAGAACTAGTCACTGGCTTTGTCTGCTTTCAGAAATGGCTTTTAAATTGACTTTTAAAAAAATTGCATTTCTCGGTTTTTGATTCAGGTCATCAGCTCAACTACTACAACTACCTTCCTTACTTTTAATAAGCAGACAATTAGGAAAAACTGTTACTAGTTAATAGTGAAAGTGCTACTGGAATATTTAAAAGTTTACCAATGGACGGATTTGTACCATTTGTGCAAGTTCCTCACACTTTATTTTCTTTAAATCAGTAAACAAAATGTTATTGGTAAATGGTTGCTGTAATTTCTAAAGTTACTTACTGCAAAATGCCCAATAAAATTATTTTTATGGTTCACTACTGTAATATGCATTGCATTTTGGGTATTTGAATGACATTTAGTGACTGTATATTGGGGATTTTCAGCATTCTTTCGTGTTGCTGAAGTTAATGTCGGAAGTAAAGGAAAGTTTGTTTCCCTCACAGCATCAGCTACTTGACGCAATGTTGAGTGAACTGAATGGAAAGAGAACTATAATGTTGGCTTCATCTACTTTCATTGAATAATCAAAAGCCCTACAGGTTTGGAATGACATGATGGTGAGTAAACGACGACAGATTTTCATATTTGGGTGAATCATCTCTTTAATGACTGGTAACATCTTGAGTGTAGAAAAAGAAAGATAAAACTTGGTTTTAAGTAAAGAATATGTTAATATACAACACATAATATTGGTTGCTTGTAGATAAGAGTGTAGGACAACTGCAACATCTAATGGAGCTGAAACATGAACTGTAACTCAGTTTTCAAGATAAATGTATCCATTATTGATCGACCTCTAGTTTGAATATTGGAGGAGACCAAAGGATTAGATTGATTAGACGGTATGCAATTTTTTTTATAGACAGTCTTATTTCATCGCATTGAAATTAAACAGTTTAATGAGGTGCACTATTTTGCTCATTGTGGCCTCAGGACACAGGCCAAAAGTTTCCTTACTTTTTTAATCTGCATATAACATATAAGAAAGGAGATATTTGCTTCAATTTTATTTTGTGTTTGACTGTTAAAACTAAAATTAGTTTTTGTTTGACTAAACTGTAAAAAATACAGTGGTTAAATGTAAATCTTTTTTCTACTGCTCTGTTTAAAAAAAAGGGTATAAAAAAATGAAATCGAATGAGATGAAACGTTAAATCATGATTCGTTTTAACTATATCCCCTAGCCCTAGATGCACGCTACGAATAATGTTTGCTGACCTTTTGTTCACGCATCAGCTGAAAACAGCACAGATCGATATTTTTAACCAAGCCTTGTTTTACACTCATCAGTAAGTCACATGCTGTTCTTCAGACTGGAGGGGAGAAAATCGATAAAAAATGAGAGCGTTCGGTTCAGCGAAACTCGGCACCGTCTGTGTTTACTGTGTTTGACCCCTGAGGGCCCTAAAACCTGATCTGCAGCACTTCACAGCTGGTTCAGACAACTGTTGTCCTACTCAACCAGGTCCCACAAACCACTTATAACTCATGGGAAATATCAGGTTGTCTGTCCCAGAGTAAAGATGATCGTTGTTGATCTGTTTGTCTTGGAAAAGCCTAATTGGCTGAATGAAAAAACAGAACTCAACTTTCCACATTCATAAGTGTGTTTTCAGCAAATTTTCTGGCTTTAAGTAGCTTGTCTTTTTTAGAGACATAACCTACCAGTCAAAAGTTTTTGAACAGGAATATTTTTTATGTTTTTTAAAGAATTCTCTTATGCTCACCAAAGCTATAGTTATTGGATCCAAAACCACCGCAAAAGCAGTAATATGTGGAAATTTTTTACTTTTTAAAATAACTGCTTTTCTAGTTGATCTACATAAAATGTCATTTTTTTGTGATTTCAAAAGCTGAATTTCATCATATTACTCAGTCGCATGATTCCTTAGTTCAGAACATTTAGTATTCTGATTTGTGCTCAAGAAAAATTATTATTATTTTGTTGAAAACAGCTGAGTATAATTTTTTTCAGGTTTCTTTGATGTATATAATAATATATATCGTGTAGAGTGCTTTGAAGCTGCATTGAAACTGCAGTTTGGACCTTCAGCCCGTTGGCCACCACTGAAGTCCATTATAATGGAGAAAAATCTTGAAATGTTACTTTGCGACTTGAAGGGGTAGTTCACTTCACAGTTGCCGGTCCCCCATTGACTTGCATTAGGGTGTTTTTTCTTTCCTTCCATTGCAAATGAAGGTGAAATCTCCCGTTAGCGGATAAGAACATGTTGGAGGAAGGGTGGGGGGGGGGGGGGCGGGGTCCTTGACAGTTGATATTACTTATGTGTATATAACTAACAAAAATACATTTCACAGTTAAACATTTACTTTCTGTTGCAGAAATGTATTTATGTACTAATTCATTTCACTCTTTGTTTTACACATCTAGCTCTGGAAAGAGGCCAGTGCTGCTCAGAAACACAGAGATTGCAGATGGATCTCCTCGAGTCAAACAGGCCAAACTGAAGCTTGTGCATCAGTTCTCTGAAAGCATCATTCTGGCCAAACTGGCCTTTTTCCACTGTCTGGAGAGGGTCGAGACCATGCACTGCTTCTGGGAGCTGAAACATATCTCGCTCGAGGGCAAACAGGTGCACACGCACAGACAAAGACTGCTTAGCTCTAATAAAGATGCAATACATATTAACATGAGAATTAAGCTTTTAAATTCCATGCCAGTCATGCCTTGTGTAGCTCAACTGCTAAAGCGTGGCACTATTAACAGCAAGATTGCTGGTTTGAATCTTAGAAAATGTCTAGCTTCTAGTTTCTGACTGTCAATCCATAAATGTGCATTTACTGGTAAAGTTTGAGGTCTCTCTTTCTCTCTTAAACCTTGGTTCTACAGTGATAAAACATGGTAGACTGCTGCCGTCTAGTGGAGGGGTTGTGCTGTGTGAATGACTACCGACTCGCATTAAGCACATTAAGCTAAAAGTGAATACATGGAAATCAACTATTCATAAGTGTATTGGATCTATAGTTTGTTTGTTTTCAAAGAGTGAGCGTGCATTCCAATCCAAATAACAACACAGATATTAAACAGGTTGCAATGAAAATAAGAGAAGCTTTGTAGATCACACTAATGCATTAACAGTGACAGAAAATGACAATTTGCGTCATACTTTCTGATGACTTGATCTTTAATTAAATCTGATGACAACACATATATATGCAAGACCACACTGTATATTTCTAACTTTTTAATTTATCCCAGCTTTTGAACTCCTACACTATAGCAACAAACACTCACTTGCAACCAACCTTCAGCTACTGTTTGTGATCTTGAAGTATGAAGTGTCTGTCATAGGAAAGCACCATGTGCTGTCATGATCCACGCAGTCTCATGAATAAATATGAGATAACGATGCATCATCGATGTACTATAGCTGTCATACCTCCATCATGCTCTCCACCTCCATCCACCCTCTGCTCACGTTTCCTGGAATTCTAACCATCCCTCCTGCCCCCGCAAACAAAGACTGGATGCATTCACTAATCATAGTCTCAGTGTTTCATCCTAATCTTCCTCAATTGTTTCATCATCCTGCCTTGAGTGCTTGGAATGATGTCCCACTTGAGTTGCTGTTCCTGAGATTCTGAGTCGGAATTCCAACTTGTGGGGGTGTTCCAGTTTCTACTGGGAACTCGGAATTCGGAATGGAATGCACTATTAACCTTTCAGGTGCCGCACTCGATGCACAAGTGCTGTTCTTTCACTCCAACTTCATGCTCTACCTCCACTGCCACTCCAGCCCAAGTTCAGCAGGAATCCTCGACACCACCAACTCCTACTTCCACACCGTTATGTACTTCCTCCTCTCCGGTTTCTGCTCTGGTAAGTGCAGCGGGTTCCTTCCTATTCCCCAACGAATGATGCAAAAATCGCATTATCATCTCCCTTCTGTCTAGCAGTGCTACAGTGGGCCACCATGATTTGAGAGCAAGGTGCCCCTGCTACTCCCTCCACCACTGCATTTTACAGAGGTCTTAAGAAACTGTTCCACCACGTCCACTGTTCCAAATTTGGCCTGCATTTATTTGGAAGGTATGGAAGGCCTTCTTCTCACCCTTTGGTGTGTCTGTCAGCCTCTCATAAGGATATCACTTGCAGACAAATGGACAGACATAAAATAAGATCCAGGAGACTGGCAGCTTCCTCTGAACTCACTGTCATCGCCATCCACTCACTAGAGTCATTATCTTCCTTGGCTGAGTGCGCTCAAAACTCACTTCATCAGGTCTTACCCCTTCCAGTGCGGCTGGGGGGATTGTACTGTCACACATCCATCCTCAGTCACGTTCCATGCAAATCTAACCATCTGCACCTGAAAACAATCACCATCACTTGTTAAGGACTGCATATACAGTATATTCACCAGTGACCAATGATACTGTCTCACCTATACTCTCAGAAAAAAAGGTACAAAAGCTGTCACTGGGGCATTTTGGACCAGCTGGATTTTTGTTTATTAGGCGCACAGAGCAACCTCCCAATAAAGCAAGATGGAAAAGATGGAAAAATTAAGTTTTACAAATGCTAGAAACATGGTTTTCAAAGGAAAGATTGCTATTGAATAGCACACCTAGGTTCCTAACTGATGATGAGGAATTAACCGAGCAGCTTTCAAGTGTTAGACAGTGTTTTAGGTTATTACATGCAGAGGTTTTTGGTGCAATAATTAAAACCTCCGTTTTTTTTCAGAATTTAGCATTAGGAAATTACTAGTCATCCAGTTTTTTTTTATATCAACTATGCATTCCGTTAGTTTTGCAAATTTGTAGGTTTCATCAGACCGAGAAGAACAGTGAAAGCTAACACCATGTTTCTTTAAGATATCTCCGAAGTGTAACATGTAAAGTGTGAAAAGCAACGGTCCTAGTACTGAGCCTTGTGGCACTCCATACTGTACTTGTGATCAATATGATATCTTATCATTCACTGCTACGAATTGATGACGGTCAGATAAGTAAGATTTGAACCATGACAATGCAATTCCACTAATGCCAACATAATTTTGTAGTCTACTCAAAAGAATGTTGTGGTCGACAGTGTCAAACGCAGCACTAAGATCCAGTAGCACTAATCTGCTCATGTGAGAGAATTGATACAGTGCTTCAGAATACAATTATGTGGGGGTAATCGGTTACTACCCAGTGGATGGGCAGTATTTGAGATACGTGTATTTAAAATACGTATTTTGTATTATAAAGCCTTTGAAAAAAAAATCTAATATGATTTGCATTTAAGTAAATTTTTCTACACATTATTTTGTATTTGTGTTTTAAATACATTTTCATGTATTTGTGCCCATCTCTGCTGCCCAGCTCTGTCCATAGGCAACTTAGGAAGTCAAGGATGTTGTTTTTTTTGTTTTTATTTAATATTTCACTACAAGATTGGCAACAAAAAGCGATTAATACATGAACATTCTTACATATAGCCCCTTTAACATTTGCATTGGCATCTGAAGTGCAGGGAAACTGGCTGCCTCATCTAGCATGAGCTCATTGCATAACAGTTGTTTAGAGATCACAAGGATGGTGAGTGAGAGTGAAAAGAGAGCAGCCCATTCAAACAGCCTTATCTCCGCACCTGTCACTTCCGTTTCGCTGGAGACAGATGGGTTCGTCTCTTCGGTCTCTCCAGTAGACTCAAACAAGGAGGGGGCTTGAGAATGCAAAGACATGTGAATCAAAAAGAGGCCATTTTTAAAGGGAGTTCTGTGCACAGAGTTTCCCATAACCGTCTAGAGAAGACATAAGAAGTAGTCATTGACAATGGATTGCTTCTTCAAAGGCAGATACATTTGGATTGTTGGCAGCGTGTGTCTTAAGGCATTGTATCTCTGGCACATAATCTGGGACTTACTCTCATACCGGAGGAAATCCAGATCCTCCGCTTCACCCAGTGAACAGGTAAATGTTGTTTTTACCACTGATGACAAACTATGAAGCTGGAAAGTGGTAAGAAGAACAATCTGTGGTTATATGAAAGAAGCAATTCAAAAAAAGACATAAAGTGACAAGTGACAATCTGATGCATCTGCAGCTGCTTAAGCGAGTCATTATCAGAGTATTCAACCTGACAGCTGTATTGTTACAAATTCAATACTTTCCCAAGTTTGCAGCTGGTTTGTTCCTTTCAATGAGTTTGTAACCCTGCTTTGTAAACATTGTGCATCACTTCATGCCTGTTCTGTGATGCACGGAAATTTGACAGATAAATAAGACATTTATAGACATGTTTAATGCATGCAATTAAATTTGACAAGAACAGACTTGATTTTTTTTTTTTTTATAATCAATTTTTACCACATCTGTTCATTAACAAACATTAGTTCAAGTAAACTTTTCTAACTGATGCAGTGGTATATTTAAGCACACCGAGTGTAGTCATGCCTATGGAAACAATTTGAGTGTTTTGGCAGTGCACACTAAAGTGATGTAACACTGCATGTCACTTCATCACACCTGATGCATAATAGTCACAAACCCATTCACCTGTTTGACAGATTGAGAGTTGAGCAGCAGTGACGTAAAGACGCTGTCAGCACCTGATGCAGTGAGTCATGCAGCTTTCAGATTTTACATGTTGACAAATGCCATGTGCTGAGGTTTGATTAGTCTCTCATTTCACATCACTATGAACTGGAGTCATGTATAATCCAATGATCCTTGAGATCTGAGTATCTGAGAGTCCATGTATTAGTGCCTTCATGTTAAGCACAGTCATCATTCAACATCAGGCTCAATAATTAAAACAGTTACTGAGTACTTTCTGTGCCTACTCAAGTCATAGTTGAGTTCATTTCTTGAACGTACCTTACTTTTGTGTATTATATGGATTACCAGAAACTTGATTAGTGTTTGATTGTTTTCTTTATGATTTGTTCTGAGTTAATTTTGTGGTCCTATTTAGCTTGCATTGGGAATGCATTTGTCTTTTTCCCCCACCAAAGTTAGGCTGAACTATGTGCTCTTTGTGTCTATTATTAAAGTGTCAGGTGATTCAGTGCCGCCACACATTCGGTATGTCTCCTGTCTGCACCTCAGATGAATGAGACGAGCAGCCCATATGTTTGTCATGAGGCTGGATTTGAAATAGTCTGATGCTCACAAACAGATGCACCATCCGTCACCAAATATATACATTTACAGAACCGCAGAGTCACAGTTGCAGCATTCCACAGTATGTATGGTAAACAAAGGGTGTTTTAGATTTACATTTAGCCAGTTGAACGTTTCTACAGGTTTTATGATGGTAAATGTATGACTTTTAAAGACCAGGTATAGAAAATTTAAGGAATAAACTGAATGGAACACAATACATCAATATGGTAATGCTAAAAAAAAAAGTAGCTTTCTTGGTAGCTCTGCTTCCAACAACTAGAATATGGAAATAACTTTTACTGTACCTTCTGATCACACTGCAAAAAAAAGCAATGTTTTTCCTCAGTAATTTTTGTCTTGTTTTCCAGTGCAAATGTCTAAAGTTTCTTAAATCAAGATACATTTACTTGAAAGCAAAATGACGAGATGTTTTCCATGAGAAATTTATCAAAACGAAGTGAGTTTATGAGTAAAACAAGAACAAATATCTGCCAATGGGCTCAGAAAAATCAACTTAATTCAAAGGGAAAACAAGTTTTCATTCCACATTGTTCCACATTCACCATTTCATTCCTCGTTGATTTTAAGAATAAACTCATTTCATTTTGTTCAGTTTCTCAGAAAACAAGATTCCATATGTTCATTTTGCATCTGAAGTAAACGAATCCTGATTTAAGGATGTTTAGATATTTGCATTGAAAAACAAAACAAAAAAACGAATACTTTTTTTGCAGTGCGTGCAACATTTAATGCCGTGACTTTATGAATGTAACGACTTTCTGCTCAGATTTAAGACCCTTTAGGCCTTAATTTGTGGACCTGCAGAAACCAGTTAGAAGATACTTTTATTCAAAGTGACTTACAGGAACACAACAAAGATGTAGACCTTTCTGTAGATTGCATGCTTTTGTACAGCATTTTTCAGGGCTTTATTGTGAACTTGGTAATTCTTGGAATATAAAACAACATATAAAAATGGCAATAGTTAGCAATATGCAGTTTCCAAGAGTCAAAGTGCACAGGTTTTTATTAGTCCACCAGGAAACCGTTTTATTGCCAGTTACTCGGCTGCTATGATTAGCTCTCACAGAATCAACCAGTCACTGACTACATCTTCTTTTAGGTCTGTATTTCTCCGTAGGTTGTTGTGCAATAATGCATTGAATTCTGTTGGTTCATTTGCAGTTGCATCCATTCAGATTTTGTTGAGATAAAGTTTTAGAAATGAAAAATAAAACCAATATGAACTGGAAAGTTGCAGCAATAAATGAACAGACTGATAATATATACTACTCATAATCATTACATACTGTTTGTAGTGCAATGCAGTTACAAGCCATTTGTGATCCTTACTTTATCTATTCATCAAATCTTGGGCTTTTTCATCCAAATGTTAGATTTGTTTTCTGCTGTAAAGAGTCCAATCCAAATCAGGACAGTACAAACGTGCCAAAGCTGTAAAAGTTGACATTAGCTATTTAACTCCAATGCTTTTCAAAGGATGTGACGGCATGCAACAGTAATTCTTATTTTTCTTCAGATATTTATTCTTCCACTACAGAAAGCATACAGAGGTTGTATGTGTACTGTATCCGCATGAGCATCAGAGCATTGCACTAGCACTGCTAGCGGCTCTTGTTTTACACAGCCTCGGCACGTGTCGTGTCTCGGTTCGTCACTGGAAAGTTGGCTGGTGTGCAGGCAAATTGATACTGGAACTGCAGGCCAGGGGGTCGCAAACCACCCCCAAATGTCCTGGGACAAACTGTTCTGGCTGGACGGAGGGGGTGATCAAGGGTCCCCTGCCGAATGGGTGTCCCGATGTCAGGCTGCACTCACTCACACTCTGTTTATTCGTGCATCTTTGGAACTATCTGTAATTCATAAATCAAATCTTATAAACAGCATACAAGCTGCTCGTCTCTCTGTCAGTGTACATACAGTACATTTACTCACTCTGATGCAACAAGCACATTGTTGTGACATAAAAAGATACACCTGTCTTGGAATACATTGGACGCTTTTATTGACAATATACTGTAAATGGTGTTTTATTGTGTACTTGTTGTTCTACAGTGTGTCGAATTAGTGTATAGCCAGTACAATAATGCTAAAGGAATAATTCAGCCAAAAAATAAAATTTGTTGTAAATATGCTCACCCTCGAGCCATCCGAGATGTAGATGAGTTTGTTTCTTCATCAGATTTGTAGAAATGTAGCATTGCATCAGTGTCTCAGCAATGGATGCTCTGCAGCGAATGGGTGCCGTCAGAATGAGAGTCCAAACAGCTGATAAAAACATCACAATAATCCACAGCACTCCAGTCCATCAGACAACATCTGAAACAAATCCCTCACTAAGATGTTTTGAACTAACATACGAGTCCATAATCCATAATAATGCTTCCTCCAGTGAAAAAAGTCCATCTACTGTCGTCTCTCACATCAAAATCCAGCCACATATTTGTTTAGAGCTGTTTTGGCTTGTAAACGGTGCTTGGTCTGTGCAGATTTCTCTCCTGATTCAGACTTGATGGATTTGTTTCTTACAAACACACAGCTTTTGTCTTCTCCAGATGTTAACTGATGGACTGGAGTGCTGTGGATTGCTTGTGGATTATTGTGATGTTTTTATCAGCGCTCATTCTGACGGCACCCATTCACTGCAGAGCATCCATTGCTGAGACACTGATGCAATGCTACATTTCTCCAAATCATCTACATCTTGGATGGCCTGAGGATGAGTAAAAAGGCATATATCATTGATTTTTCATGATAGATGCCATCAAGAACAGAAACAGATACTTGATCCCAAGTTTCCACTGGATTGTTGTGTTTTTTCCCCCCAATAAAGGGTCTTCCTGTGCTTCCATCATCCTGTAGCGATTGCTCTCTTGTGTGTATCTATTTACTCAACTTTTCATCTTGCTAGAAGAACAATTTGTGATTGGACCTGATTGGAAACTTCAGTCTGTGCATTAAACTAGTTCAGGCCTCAACACATTTGTCCCACCTTGTCCAAGAGATGACACATTATGCCTCAATCTCTAGTTGCATATTCATTATGGCACAACATGTGTTATTTAGCTTTCCTATCAGCTCATGAGTGGTCTGAATGTGATGTATGTCAGCTTGGGCAGCTGTGCAGCTTCTTTTCCATGTGTTCGTCACTTGCTCACCGCAGCACGGCGCAGTAAAACTTGGCCTAATTCTCAGCACGGCTGTATTACCTCCTGTCTATCAAGTTTCATTGTAAACTGCTAGTAATATAAACTCAAGAGAGCTCTTCTGCTAGCTCCTGTTTACTCCACAGCCACACGGTTTTGTCTTGAAATGGTATATGTTTTTCTTGGATATGCTGATGGGCTGACATATCAAATACTTTGCTGTCAGTCAAACTCAGACTGGAACAGAGGTGTATGTAGAGGACACACACTGCATACTCTTACATCAATAATATAATTCAAATCATGTAAATATGATGTATCTTATTTCTATATATATATAGATCAATATCTATTTTATATATATATATACATAAGCCTATTATTACGATATGCATTTTCTGAGATTATTTTCATGAAAAGTATTCATATTTGGAGGGAAATTACTGTAAACGAGTAAATCCAAATTGAGACTTGCCAACAGACTTGTCAATGGCCAATGCACTTTTAGTTTTTTTGCAGATATTTACTGAATTGCAAGTAAATACAGTGTAAAAATCTGTTAATTTCAACATATTTGTGTATGCCTCATTCTGTAGGTTATATATCCCTTGGCGCCATCTATTCTAAGTCAAATGAAGCCTGTGACTATGAGATGACTGTAGTGTTGGAGTAGCGCCTCTGAGTGCTATTCTGGGAGAAGATATCTGGGTTTGCAGCATGAGGATTAAATCTGAGAAATATGTAATTTAAGAGGAAATTCGATATCTTTCAAGAACAACATTATGACTGTGAACTAAAAAAATATTTATGGTGATCCGAACTAGGTCGAGTGACCTGTATTATAGGGCAGAGGTGGGGAGGGTGAAGGGGGGCTTCATATTTCATCCTCTAAGTTAAAATTGATCCGTAACTGTCTTATCTGTGGATGAGTGAGATTTTTTAGAGGACTGGAGAGTGTGAATCACTCTAGTTTCAGTTGAGAGAGGGTCCACAGGCTCCTCTTTTCCAATAGTAGTGTGCCAACATCTGCCAGGCTGTTTGTACATCAGAAGAAATATAATCGTATTTATTAATAAAAACAGCCTCAGATTAGGTTGCTTTGTTTGGAGCCCCTAAAAAGGACATGGTGATGGTATTTTTTTTTTTAAATAAATAAAAATAAATACATTTTAAAAAAGAGATGGGAAGAAAACTTTTGTGATGGAAATAATATGTGGTGAGAGGGAATTTTTATTCAAATTTCATTTTTCATTCATCATTTCATGTTTTGTGAGAGAACACAACATTTCTTGGATGAACGCAATACTTCGAGAATAGAGAAGGTGATGTTTTTTAAGGAAAAGCTGTACTTTTGCGAGAGAAAAAAAAGTTTATCGGGGAATGCAATACTTTGCGAGAAAACACATGCATTTTTCCTCATCTCATATTTTTGTTCCACCGCCATGTCATCACCTCTGTATTTTTCTTCAGTTTTCCCCATAATTTTTTTATTGACCTCTTCATATGCCCTTGGCTTCCCCAACTCCTGGCTTCATTCCTTCTGAATCCGAGCCCTTGGAATTCATGGCAAGTTCTATTAATGTGAAATCTTAAATAACATGACGTCTCTGATCGAACCTCTCAAGGTGAAAGAGAAGTCAGTACTCAAGTTTCTTTCCATTCATTTTCTGAGCAGGCCGTTCTGGAAACTGGGTCTCTCCGGGGCCCCTTTGACACCTGGTAGGGAGGCATCTGACATGGCTTTAGCCCTCAAAGTTTCTCACATATCACACAGCAATTCCTGAGCCAAACATAGCCCCTCCCTGGGACCTGCTGACGTAAAGCACCCCATACCAGTTACATTTACTGACACCGGCTCATTACATTCTTAGTCTGACCTCCACTTTGTAGAGGTCCATAGAGTGTTCAATGGAGAGGAAGAGATGGACGTATCAACTTGTTATTGGGGGTTTTAAAATGTATTGTGTTTGTCCGGATTCGGTCTTGTTTGAGTTTTCCGCTTGGCTTATTATTGGATTATCAATGCCTTTTTGAATGCCCAGCTACATCCTCTGCAGGTGAATCTCTGGTAGTTTGTCCACAAGTCTAGTTGGCTTTAGTTGAGAGCATGAGTTCTGCTAACTCTAGCACAGGAATTGACCTGCTCCAGGTTAGGATTGAATCCTTGAGCAGCAAAATGGACAGGCTCATTAGTATCCAAGAAAAAGTGCTCAGCCGACTTGACGGCATGTCTCAGGACATTGATGGAATCGAGAAAGACGTTGAAACTCTGAAAGTGGAAAAGGAGGAGATCCATTTTCCTCCAGTTATCCGCACAGGAACGGCACATGAGATGAAGGAGATGTGCCAAGAAATGAACAGCATCATGTTGGCAGTAAATAATCGCTCAGAGCAGCAAACCCAAAAGCTGGAGGGAGTGGAAAGTCTGGTGATGAGCATTCAGCAGGTGGTCAGCTTTATTGGAGAAACTGTGAAAACTTCCAAAATCATGGATATTTTGTTCAAAGGGCCGGCTTCTCGGAAGACCAAAGCGACTTCGGCCCTCAAGTCCAAGGATAGTAAAATCAAACTGAGCAGCAAATGCCAGACCTCAGATAACAATGAGCATGTCACTATAAAGGTGAGTTAAATCTCCAGATTAGACAATGCTTGATCATCATAGTATGTACATCCAGGTGAAACAGTGTACTGGCATTTCATTCAGACAATTGAATGAAAGAAGTGATGTTATGATTCAAACTTTTCCATCCATTGCATGGAAACGTTCTCAAGTAGAGACAGAAGGTATGGTGCCAATTTGAGTGTCTTCAGAAGGTCGACACTCACTTGGCCAAAACACCAGTCACCAAATTGGTCTACTTAGTTTCTTCCTTGTGGCGTCATCATGATTTAAATAATTGGAAAGGAGAACATTGACTTGGAAAAAGGAAATAGGTGAAGTCAGCTGGAATTATGTGTTGGGCTATAGTTTCCCACCCCCAGCTGTCTGCCCTTCAGAATGACATATGTTGTGTCATCGTAGATCCCCCTTACATCATCCACCAGGCTATGTAAGGGAAAGACTTCAACTGATGGTGCCACATTAGGGAAGCCGTGTCATTTATGCATTAATTTGCCTTATTTGTATTCCATATGGCAATCAACTGGAGACCAGCACTTTTATGCCCTAACACTTACCTACAACTATTCCCAGACTAATCGTACTTCCTAACAACCCATCCCACTCATATTGTGTCCATAACAGTCTTACAAGCTCAAGCATCTTGGATCAAATCATCTCCTTGCTTCATTGTGCTAACTGTATAGGTTTGTGAACCATGCGGTTGTGCATTTTACAAGAATTGTGACGTCACAGTTAGCGACCCTGGAAGAATTGCACAAATTCACTGCACATATTACAGTTTTTGAGTTATTACCGTTTTGCACTTTAAACTACGTCTTTCATCTTTTGTATTTGCCATATTTTCTTTTTGCTCTGAAGCTAAGAGATCACAAAGTTAAAGATGGGAAGTTTCGTCTGAGCCTCAAAGGCCTCAAAGCACAGAAGAAGAAGAAACCACCCGATTCAACTGGTAAACAAAATGCAATTAAAACACGACACTTACATTTAACACCGTCCAGACAAAAAACGTATTAAAATGACAGGGCTGAAAACCTAATGACTTGTACTTGATGCAAAAATAATTTAAATCACATGAACTATTCCGTATTTGTATGCGTAATGCAAACAATGCATTGATATACTTTACATACACATCTAGTCTTTTTCTTCATTGTGTTTATAATGCAGTAGATACAGTCTCTTTGAAGAAGCAGGCACTGTTGCTTGAAGAGGTTCAGAAACTAAATCAAGAGAATGCAGAACGCACTGAAGCATCCCAACCTCTGGAAAAAGGCATGCAGAATTCAGAGGATTGCTTGGTTACTCCAATTCAGCAGGACCTTATCCTTGAGGAAGACAAGCCAGTTGAACCTGAGCAAGAGAAGAGCTCGATAGAAGAGAATGAGGTCACTCTGGAGCTCAAAGAAGATGAGATGAAAGACGCAGAGCCGAAGATGGAGGAGGTCCAAGCTGAAACACCTAAATTAGTGGAAGAAGAGACTAAGGAGCTGCCCCTAAAGACCACAGACATACTCAAAGATCAGGAAGAAGAGGGTACGGGGGACCAGACAATTACTGATGGTCCTGCAGAACCTGACATTCCTGATACAGAGCCTCCTACACCAATTGAGAACTCAGTGCAAAGGTGAGTCGTGAATCCGATGGGGGTTCCATGTCATGCACAAAATGACCAAATGTATGTGGAACCCGTCCTCTAATTGATGGGTTTGGCTAGTCCAATTCCATTAATGACAAACCTCAATTTTACAGCATTCTAGAAAATTCTCTGCTTCCAATTTTGTGGCAGCCCTTTTCTATTCTGGCATGACTATGACTCAAAGTGTTGTCCATATAGAAATGGTTTGCTGAGTCCAGTGTGGAAGAACTTGACTGGCCTGCACAAAGCCTAGACTTGAACCTTTATTGAATACCTTGGAGGTCAATGAAAGGCTAACTGTGAGCCAGATCCCATCACCCAATGTCACTGATGCTCTTGCAAATAAGATTTGAGCTTTGTTTTTTCTGTCTTCAGCCTCTGTTCTGTTTCGGTTGTTTCAGCATTGAGTCTGAGCAGACGGATGAGGTGACTACCAGCAGCAAACGACATGTGACAGAAGAAGATCTGGGTTTGGAGGACCACAAGAAGAGCAGGGTTGAGGAGGGGGAAAACCAGAGTGAGCAGGAGCCACAGGAACCTGAAGATCTCTGTGGTGTTTTCAAAGCCGATGGTGTGGAAATCGAGTTGGATTTCAGTAAACTGAAGAAGGAGAGCTATGAGGATGAAGATGAAGATCACAAGGATCACTTCTTCATTGGTAAGATTCCCAGTGGTTCCTTTGTATGATTGATAAACGTAATGGGCTACACTTTATTTCCATAGTCCACTTTAGACATTCTACAAACTATAAGTAACTGCAACTACATGTCAACTAGCTCTCATTAGAATATTAGTAAACTGTTAGGTTAGGGTTAGTAGAATAAGTTGACATGTATTTACAAAGTTACCTATAGTCAGTACAATGTGTTTTAGGGACCATCAAAATTAAGTGTTAGCAGATATTAAGCAAAGAGTCTACTTATACTCTAATAACTGCGATTTCACATGTAGTTGCATAGTTACTTATAGTTGGTAGAATGTCTAAAGTGAACAATCAAAATAAAATGTAACCAAATAATGGAATATACAGGTGCATCTCAATAAATTAGAATGTCGTGGAAAAGTTCATTTATTTCAGTAATTCAACTCAAATTGTGAAACTGGTGTATTAAATAAATTCAATGCACACAGACTGAAGTAGTTTAAGTCTTTGGTTCTTTTAATTGTGATGATTTTGGATTTTGGTAGGGGCTCCTTTTGCTTTAATTACTGCCTCAATTCGGCGTGGTATGGAGGTGATCAGTTTGTGGCACTGCTGAGGTTGGTATGGAAGCCCAGGCTTCTTTGACAGTGGCCTTCAGCTCATCTGCATTTTTTTGTTCTCTTGTTTCTCATTTTCCTCTTGACAATACCCCATAGATTCTCTGTGGGGTTCAGGTCTGGTGAGTTTTCTTGCCAGTCAAGCACACCAACACCATGGGTCATTTAACCAACTTTTGGTTCTTTTTGGCAGTGTGGCCAGGTGCCAAATCCTCCTGGAAAATGAAATCAGCATCTCCATAAAACTTTTCAGCAGAAGGAAGCATGAAGTGCTCAAATTTCTAGGTAAACGGGTGCAGTGACATTGGTTTAAAAAAACACAATGGACCAACACAAGCAGATGACATTGCACCCCAAATCATCAGAGACTGTGGAAACTTAACACTGGACTTCGAGCAACTTGGGCTATGAGCTTCTCCAGCCTTCCTCCAGACTTTAGGACCTTGGTTTCCAAATGAAATTTGGTCTCATCTGAAAATAGGACTTTGGACCGCTGGGCAACAGTGCAGTTCTTCTTCTCCTTTGCCCAGGTAAGAAGCCTCTGACATTGTCTGTGGTTCAGGAGTGGCTTAACAAGAGGAATACGACAACTGTAGCCAAATTCCTTGACACGTCTGTGTGTGGTGGCTCTTGATGTCTTGACCCCAGCCTCAGTCCATTCCATGTGAAGTTCACTCAGATTCTTGAATTGATTTTGCTTGACAATCTTCATAAGGTTGCGGTTCTCTCGGTTGGTTGTGCTTTTTTTTTTCCACACTTTTTCCTTCCACTCAACTTCTTTCTGTTAACATGCTTGGATACAGCACTCTGTTAACAGCCATCTTCTTTGGCAATGAATGTTTGTGGCTTACCCTTCTTGTGAAGGGTGTCAATGATTGTCTTCTGGACAACTGTCAGATCAGCAGTCTTCCCCATGATTGTGTAGCCTAGTGAACCAAACTGAGAGACCATTTTGAAGGCTCAGGAAACCTTTGTAGGTGTTTTGAGTTGATTAGCTGATTGGCATGTCACCATATTCTAATTTGTTGAGATAGTGAATTGGTGGGTTTTTGTTAAATGTGAGCCAAATCATCACAATTAAAATACCAAAGACTTAAACTACTTCAGTCTGGTGTTGAATTTATTTAATAGAGTTTCACAATTTGAGTTGAATTACTGAAATAAATGAACTTTTACTCGACATTCTAATTTATTGAGATGCACCTGTATATACTGTATATCTTGTAATGACATAATCCACCATTTCACTTCCTATTTACTGGTTTGCTTCAGCAATTAACTACAGTATGTTACGTTGACAATATAAACAGATAGTTATATAGTGTTTAGGATTATCTAAGATATCTACGAGAAATACTAACTTCAAACAGCACCATTGACCGATGCGAGTCAAATGTTTGGACTCTTACTCCTTCTTTATGACTATTTTCCATATTTTGGAAAATATACTCTCTGGACATTCTCAACCGTCTTCATGAACGAGTTCACATTTATGATATACACTTGATGATGTTTTTCCTACTATCCACTCCAGATTTAGTTTTGGGAATTTTAGGTTTGGAAATAAATTCATACATAATGATAATGTATATTTTTTGTCTACAAAATAAAGTATTTGAGAAACTTCAATTATGTCTAAGTCTTTAACTACTCAATCATCAGTCGACCACATCAATAATCTAAAAATGAGCAAATAGAAGTCATATAAGGCCAGATTTACTAAACAGGGCAAATTAGCGCGAGAGCGCAATTCCAAAAAGGCGCTGATGGGAGTGGAAATTTCTGCTGGTGATTTACTGACAATGTGCAAATAAAAGAACACAGATTCAGCATCATTTCAATAATAATCAACACAATCTACCAAGATCAGGGCAAATTAGCGTCTGCATTAAGACATGCTTTTCTGGAGCGTTAAATAATGGCGCAACGCGACATTATCCTTGTACTTGAATAGTATGTGCATTGTTTTTTTGTTTTTTTTTCTCCCAATTGTCATTTACTTTTTTAAACCAAAGTTTGTAATGGTGTGATTAATGCAATCTTTATATTATTACGTAATTTATTATTCCACATACTGTATATAGTCCTACAGGTGTTGCAGAGTGACTAAAAGTAGTGATGCTGCTAACTTGAACCTACTTTTTCTTTGACTTTACCATTGTAATAATAAAAATTGAGTGGCTTAATACTTCTGATGATGAATAGCATGAACTACAAGTAAGTAGTTATAATCATTAACTACAAGTAAGGATTGGAAAGTTAATTACAATTATTCTGTGCTGATCTCTCTGATCAGTGTTGATGGAGGTGAACTCTTCGACAGAATCATCGATGAGAACTATATGCTTTTTTGGAGCATTAAATAATGGCCCAAATACCAGTAATTTCACAAGCGCAAATGTTTCAATTAAATTTAATACTCTCCTCCCATAAATGTTGCGTCTGAAAGGGAAACTCCTTCAATAAGGTCAGGCGCAAAAATAACTGTGTCCACGCCTTTCAGCGCTAATTCTTCAATGTGCGTCTTTAGTAAATCCTGACAGTACTATTTTAATGCCAAAAGACTGTTAGTAAATCTGTCCCTTAGTCGGTTAGTAGTGCTGGTTGACTAAGGGTGTCTTGAAAACTAGTTTAGCAACTTGTTGAGCATCCCATTTTGGGAAGCAGCTTACAAAACACAACATATGTGTCTGGTCAGCAGGCATGTCAACTTAACCTTCATGTTTCGTCTCCATCTTCTCCACAGATTGCACCCCACCTCCAGCAGCACCCTTCAGCCACCGCGTGCTGTCTGCCAAACCCAACCAGATTAACAACTTCTACACTATCAACCGACAGGAGGTTCTCGGAGGGTCTGTTGAAGTATTTTCTTGCATTTTGGAACCGATTGCTGAGAACAGAATGTTTTAGAGATGGTGCAATTTCTGCTAATCCCCTCAAAGGCTAATTGTGTAACCGTACAGTGCGTCTCCGCTCACCCGATTCATAACTTCAGAGTCAAGCCAGTTATTTTTACATTGAGATTTCGGGGTATGTGAAACTGTACCTCCGCGCCAGCTGGAAACTAATCACTAGGTGTTAATCCATCTCTTCAAAGCAAATGTTCTTCTTGTTGTTAATGCAATAGTATCTGAAAAATGTCCTTCCTGCTCTGCGCCTTGAAGTCTTTTAAAATGTTATTTTGTATATACAGTGGCTCTGAAAAAAAGTATATGGACACTTAAGCCACACTAATCATTGCAGATAACAAAATATCAGTGTCTATATCTGCACACAAATGCTGCAGGATCTTTTCTCAGAACTAGTGCTCTCTTTCCACTTGGTTACACTTTATTTTGATAGTCCACTTTAGATATTCTACGAAAAATAAGTACTTTGCAACTACATGTCAACTAACTCAAAGTAGAGTATTAGTAGACTGTTAGGTTTGGGTTAGTAGAATAAGTTGACGTACTTGAAAAAGTTACTTATAGTCAGTAGAAGGTCTAAAATAGACAACTTTCACTTTTCTTCTTCATTTTTGCTTGATTTTAATCAGCATTTAACTTTTAATCAGCAGGTTCCACTGCTACTCCAAATGTTAAAAAGTGTGTTTGTTTTTTCACTTTCTTTCTTTCTTTCTTTCTTAATATTTAAAACCCTGTTTTGAAATTTTTGCTTTAAAAGTGTGTTTGTACTGTCTTTATTTAAAGTAAGAGACACTTGGTTTGACATTTTGATATCTGATGCAATAATATACCTACTGTTTTGTGTGGCTTAGGGATGCTTTTTTTTTTTTATTGTGTGGGGGATAAATGTAATTCTCAAAGCACAGATTTGTCTAGGTGTCTTAACTTTCACTGATGACTGCTTTCATCTCCTTTCAGAGGTCGATTCGGTCAGGTGCATAAATGCATTGAAAATTCCTCTGGACTTACTTTGGCTGCCAAGATAATTAAAGCTAGGAGTCAAAAGGAAAAGGTACAAAAAATAAAAAATCTGCATTTTTCACATGTAAAGATAATTTGATTTTAAGTTTGCACATAGTTTTTATTTTTATATTTTATGTTTTCATGTTAATTCTTAAGTTACATTTTAGACATTTTGTATTGTACTTTGTCATTTTTATTATTATTTGTTTTTTACATTTCTCTTTTATTTCAGCTTTTGATTTAATTCAATGTGTTACTTGCCATTTCTCTGTAATTATTTGGGAAATTTACTAGCAATTTCTGATTAAAAACTGTTTCAAAGTAAATCCACACCATTTTTCAGTGTTTATATACATTTATAGTGTTTATTAATATTTAGACTCAACTTTTATTTATTTTTATATTTCCTGTTTTCATGCCAATTTTTAGTTTAAGTTTTAGTAATTTTGTTTTGAGCTTTTGTAAAATATGCATATATTTTTTTTTTTCAGTTTCTTTTTAATTTATTTAATTCAATGTATTACTTGCCCTTTCTTTGTAATTATTAGTGAAATTTACTAGCGATTTCTGAGTGCACATTGTTTCAAAATAATTCCTACACAAATTTGTCGGTGTATAAATTGTATTTCACAGGCTCAGTGGATTGCACATAGCCCTCAGTTGTAAAATAAAGTCTTAATGTGCTTTATCTGAAAGGAGGTGGTGAAGAATGAGATTCAGGTTATGAACCAGCTCGACCACGCCAACCTGATCCAGCTCTACGCTGCCTATGAGTCCAGGAACGACGTTATCCTTGTACTTGAATAGTATGTGCATTGTTTTTTTTGTGTTTTTTTTTAAATAAAAGCTGAGTAGCTTAATACTTCTGATGATGAATAGCTTGTAACTACAAGTAAGGATTGTAAAGTTAATTCAAATGATTCTGTGCTGATCTCTCTGAACAGTGTTGATGGAGGTGAACTCTTCGACAGAATCATCGATGAGAACTATAAGTTGAAGGAGCTCGACACAGTGATGTTCATCAGGCAGATCTGTGAAGGCTTGCGTTACATGCACAAAATGTACATCCTCCATCTGGACCTAAAGGTACAAGCAGAGATCCAGTGTGATAAATCATTGGCCCTCAAAGGAGAAAAACGGCTGACATTCCTCTAGTTTTAAAGCACATAACCACAGTAACCTTCATAACCCTTGTTGTTTCTTGTGGCCTGCAGCCAGAGAACATTCTGTGTGTCAGCAGACTCACAAATAAAGTCAAGATCATCGACTTCGGACTGGCCAGGAAGTAAGTACACACTGCCAGTGTTGGGGAACGTTACTGTTAAAAGTAATGCATTACAATATTGTGTAACTCCATAAAAAAGTAACTAATTACGTTACTTAGTTACTTTTTATGGAAAGTAATGTGCTACGTTACTTTTTAAATCTGGACAGGGCTTGCTTGTTTGTTTTTAAAATAAAAAGATATATTTTTGGCAAATATAAAAGCCTTTTCACACCAAAAGTGAAATGAATGCGCCTCAGGCTGAAGGGAAAGTAAATGTACGTCCGTACTGTAGAATGCAGAAGAATACACTTCAACACACTTCAGCAATAAACAAAGACACACAAATGTTCGTCTAGAGTAATTTGTGCTTATTAGTACGCTTGAACCGGATCATCGCAGCTCAGAAGCAAATATAATGGATTAAATACATAAGCATATTTGTTTGTTTAGGAGACTAAGACATTTCATTATTGCAGGTTCGCGTCATATTCTGAGTTGCATTATTTTTATTCATTTTGAAGTATACTGAATCTGTGTGCTTTGTTTTTTTTGTGAGTGAGATGAATTAATGCATATTCATATTTATTTTAGAACTAAAGTAACATCTTCTGATGTCTCTCAGCATGAGGACAGGAGAGCTGTCAATCAATAAATTGGGAAAAAAAGTAACTGTTTGAAAAAGTAACTCAGATATTCTCTTGTAAATTAAAAAGTAATGCGTTACTTTACTAGTTACTTGAAAAAAGTAATCTGATTACGTAACTCGCGTTACTTGTAATGCATTACCCCCAACACTGCTCACTGCACTGATGTCTTTGTTCATTGAGAAGAAAGCGTCTGAGTTAAGAGACGCTCGTTCTCTTCAGGTATCAGCCCAGAGAGAAGTTGCGGGTGAATTTCGGGACGCCGGAGTTTCTCTCTCCTGAGGTGGTCAACTATGATTTTGTGTCGTTCAACACAGACATGTGGAGTCTGGGCGTGATCTCGTACATGCTGTGAGTCACTCCAACACGGGAAAATGTTCTAGCTGAACTAAAATCAGCATGTAACAATACGTACGGCATTTAACATTAACGTCTGACTTTTGATGTACACTGTACTATATAAAGTTATAAATAAAATATTATAGGAGTGTTTTACAAGAAAATATGGTAACACTTTATTTTAAGGTATCCTTGTTACATGTTACATGTACGCACTATTATAATAACAATTAAGTATGCATAATTACATGCGAGTAACCCTAAGCCAAACCCAAATCCTAACCTTAACCATATAGTAAGCACATGTAGTTAATTAATATTACTCAGTACTTAAATGTATAATTACACTGTAACAAAGACACCTTAAAATAAAGTGTAACCGAAAATACATTCCAGTATTAATTCTGATTTTCACATTTAATTCAGTGTTATTTGGCATATCTTTGTATTTATTTGTGAAATGTACGAGCTATTTGAGTGAAAATAGTTTCAAAGTATATCCTACACCAATTTCTTTCAGTGTTTATATTATTACAGTATTTACTAATATTTTGACTTATATTTTCAGTTTTCATGTTAATTTTAAGTTTTAAAGTTTTGTAATTTTGTTTGTGATTTTTAAATATTTTTTATAATTTTGTATATTTTTATTTCAGCTTTTGATTATTCCGTGTGTTGCTTGCCATTTCTTTGCAATTATTTGTAAAATGTACTACCAATTTCAATATGAAAATAGTTTAAAAGTAAAATTCTGCACGATTTTTATTTATTTATTTTATTATTAAATATGTATTTATATATGTAATATATAAGTGTACTTAGAAATTGCTAGTAAATTTTACAAATAATTACAAAGAAAATAGCAAACTTTTTTCAGTGTTTATATGCTACAGTATTTATTCATACTTTGACTTATCTTTCAGTTTTATATTTTCTTGGGGTTTTCTGTTAATTTTAGTTTATTAGTATTAATTATTATTAGTTTTTTATTTCTACTTGTATTTCAGTTTTTGATTTAATTCAGCGTGTTACTTGCCATTTCTTTGCAATTATTTGTGAAATTTACTAGCAATATTGAAAATCCGTTCCAAGTAAATCCTACACAGTTTTGTCTGTGTATGCCTTGTATTTTCCAGGCTGAGTGGTTTGTCACCCTTCCTCGGCGACGATGACAATGAGACGCTGAACAACATTTTGGCCTGTCAGTGGAACTTCCAGGAGGATGAATTCTCAGAAGTCTCAGAAGAAGCCAAGGATTTCATTTCCAAACTGCTCGTGGTGGATAAAAGGTACTCGGGAGATTTATAGATGCATTAAAGAGACATCATTTATATTCAAGCATTCGAGAATCACCATCTCTCAGTGCAGTGGCAGTAGTTCATGGATCATCCTTTGCAGGACTGGAACCTAAACCTTGTGTTTATGGCGATGTGTTTTCTTTCTGTGTGTGTAGCTGGAGGTTAGGAGCCACTGAAGCGCTGAAGCACCCCTGGCTGGCGGATCCAGCCGTTCACTTCCGCCTGCATCAGAAGGTACTGTCTACACTTCACTGTAATGCGCTCATTGTTCTGCCAGAATCTGTGCATTATGGGATTTCTTAGAGTGTCTTGGTTTTCTTCACAGAAAAACATGTGCCGCTCGCGCAGAAACTCTTGTCTGCCTCCACCTGAGAGCTAATGTAAGTCCACTTTCATATACGTCACATGAACTGGGGACCTCTGACATGATGTTTGATTTATATATTTATTTGATTTTTCATTTCCAGGGACCAAGCCTGCTGTGGAACCATGATGATTACTGGACATTATATCATATTCAGACACGCTGCCGATTCACTGAATGTTAACATTGAAGGCATTTCTTAAATCACAGCTGCTGTATGTGTCGTGTGAAGTTGATCCTATTCCAGAATTTGATGTGAAGGTGTCATTTGATATTGCAGATCTTCCTCCGGCCTCGTAATATTCCTGATTTGGGTTATATACACTGATTCTGAAATGAAGTAGAAATCAAAATGAGTTTTGAGGCATTGGGCAGTTCACTTCAAATGCAAGATGCAAAATGCAAAAGGTAAAATGCATATATATATATATATATATCAGTGTAAAGCAGTAGTTTGACTGCACAGAAAACATACTTGAACCATAAAGCAATCTAAATCATAACATGAAGTAACATTTTACTTAAAGCCTTTATTTATAATGCATCATAAAAGTAGTTTCAATGCATTAATTATGCCTTGTAATGAAACTTATAATGCACGGTATGATCTAATGAATAATTGTAGCTACAGTTATGATACATTAAAGCTGAAACGATGAATATATAAGTATTTTAATGTGTTAAACATGACAAACAAACCTTTAAATATTATAATGCATTTTAACTTGGGCTACAGTTATGAAAAGATCAAATGTATTACAACGTACAATATGAATAACTTTATAATGCCATATAGGCTTTAAATAAAGTGTTACCATAGCTATACATGACTAATATAAATACTTTAGCTCCATCGCTGTAAAATTATGATTTTCAAGCCTCCTCAATAGTATGCTGATTTTTGAATGCACATAATGTAGGAGGAAATATGAGAGATTATTGAGTGAATATTGTTGTCACAAATGTTGTTTTTTTTAGGTTTTACATGTTTTACAGAATTGAAAAGGGATGCAAGATGTGATTTTGAGGGAAAGCTGAAAAAATATCATGTTAAAGCATTGAATATGTTAATATAGTTTTTTTCACTTTATGTTTTGAATGTTGAGTATGTAACATTGCATTATATGCACTTTAGAACATTATGTATTGTGAAAATAATATGAATGATCTTTGTTAACATATAAAACAAAATCTCTAAAACTACAGTTGCGTTCAGTGTTTTTTTCATGTAAACGTGAATTAAGAGAATATTGCAGAATATAGAAGAATATAATAAAAGACAAGTCTTACATTTCTTTTCCTTTGTTCAGTCGGACTTGTAAGTGAGAAATGAGGCAAACACGCAACTCAAAGTAAACATGTATTTAGACGAAGTCTTTGTTCAGGTTTGGCTTATTTTGTAATTAAATCTTGATGAAAACTGTATTTTGATTGGTGTTTATATGAGTCACACCTTAGACTACTGCTTGTCAGCATGAATGAGCAAACAAATAAAATTATTATTATTTATTTTAAATAATCATTGTTTTGTTTCATAAAATTATGCTCTATTTATTTATTTACTGTTTTTATAGTTTGGTGGGTTATTAGGACCAGTGTAGACATATTACTACGTATTAAAAGACTGAGATGCTTGGATTTGACACATATTGTTACAATGAAACACAAAGGATTTCTCTGATACAATAACAAGGTATTAAAACATGCAAAAGCATGCAAATTAAAAGCAAGACCTACCAAAGAGCCGTGTGTTTGTGTCCACGAGAGGGCAGGACTGAAGAAGGATTCGCAACAGATTTATGGTTTCTTTACTCATTTATTACAAAGCGTCTCAGGTTACTTATGTAACCATGGTTCCCTGAGTAGGGAACGAGACACTGCGTCCTCTAGGGGTCGCTATGGGGAATCTAGAGGATGCAGTTTGAAGTTCCCATGAAAGGGATCATCTCAGGTTACTTATGTAACCATGGTTCCCTGAGTAGGGAACGAGACACTGCGTCCTCTAGGGGTCGCTATGGGGAACCTAGAGGACGCAGTTCGAAATTCCCATGAAAGGGAACATCTCAGGTTACTTATGTAACCATGGTTCCCTGAGTAGGGAACGAGACACTGCGTCCTCTAGGGGTCGCTATGGGGAACCTAGAGGACGCAGTTCTAAGTTCCCCTGAAAGGGAACCTCTCGTTACTTCTAACGCATGGTTCCGCTGAGTAGGGAACGAGACATTCGAAGTTCCCATGAAAGGGAACTGTTGTTAAACTTCTAAAAACACTAGCATCATCAGCATTTCACTAAACAGCTGAAAGTACTTCTACCATATTTCAGTCAAAACTACATCCAAATACTCAATAGCTCTTCACACAACAACATTCTCTCATCAGTTCTGATGGATTGAGGTTTGATGGGTTAGCGTGGGTAACTAGCTCCAGACAGTAGATCTGGAGCATCTTTCTGTGTGCAGAAACGTGTTCCTTTGTTGACAGACGCTCAGATGTGTCTGTTTTCTGATTAGTAATAAATTATTAACATTATGGGCCTCCGACTGCCAGAGCCCAACATGGAAATAAGCACTGCAAATTCGAGAGAGAACATATTTCTGACATTCAGCTGTCGCAAATTTTTGTATTTTTTAATTGTATTTTTTTTTTTACCAGGAAAGGAGTGGTTTTTATTGTCTATTATAACAAACATATTTTATTTAAACACATGCAAAGGAAGATCCGTTGTAAATAATTACTTTTTTTTTTTTTTTACTTCCACTATCCACTATCTTGCACTATTACCCCTTGGCAGAATTAGATTTTAAATGTACAACCCTTTACGAGAAATCTTCACATAAGTGGCACATTTAATGTAGTTCTTGTGTTTGAGAATTTGTCACAATTTTTTAATTTTAACAATTATATTTTGGGTCATTTCTTATTAGTATTATGATTTCTTTGACTTCACAAATTTTCACTTTATCCTATTATTATGGCTTCCTCACTTAAGGCTTTAACCAGTAAACAGACATATGTGACCCTGGACCACAAAAAAAAACATAAGGGTCAATTTTTCTGAATAAATAAGCTTTCCATTGATGTATGGTTTGTTAGGATAGGACAATATTTGGCTGAGATACAACTATTTGAAAATCTGGAATCTGGGGTGCAAAAAAATCTAAATATTGAGTAAATCATCTTTAAAGTTGTCCAAATTGAGTTCTTAGCAATGCATATTACTAAGTTAAGTTTTGATATATTTACGGTAGGAAATTTACAAAATATTTTCATGGAACATGATCTTTACTTAATATCCTAATGATTTTGAGACTTTGTCCGCAGGACTCACATTATGAGAACTATATTGCAGACAGTGTTGAGGAAAGTTACTTTTAAAAGTAATGCATTACAATATTGTGTTTCTCCATAAAAAAGTAACTAATTGTGATTCTTATATTAGTGTGTGAAAATGCACTTTTAGGGCAGGGTGGATAGATATACATAACCTCCACTGCCTCTGGGTATTATTTTCTCAAGATCAGAGTCTAGAGGAAAAACTCATCCATGTCCATCTCTCCCTCAGTCCATATGAAGATCTATTAAAAACATATTATGCGTTTATGTTTATGTAATATGGTGAGACTTTGTCAATTAGGATCATTATTTCTCTGAGAACTTAATCCTCATATTATATAGAATTTTTTGCTACTTTTTTTTTTTTGATAATGGAAATAGAAAGAAGGTCTCCGTGGTCTGTGGAGGGCAACGGTCACATGTCCAAATCTGGTCCTGTAAATGCCTCATTGTGATGAATATACAAACTGCATGTCTCTTGTCCAAAGCAGGTGACATTATTCCTGTGAAGGTGTTTATTCACGTGTCTGTTTCACAGGTCAGAATGAAATGAGAAGAAGTGTTTGTCCACTGTCTCTCTTTCTCTTTTTCTGTCCATTATTTCTTGATTTCTGTCTCTCCAGAGTAAGAGGGGGTTCTGGAAGCACAATCAAAACCAGATGGACTTATTATGGCCTAAAGACAATAAATAGCATTGTCAGAGGGACCACTAGCATTAAGCCTTCATGCGTGTACAGTACTCACACAGACACACTCACTCAGACACACACACACACACACAACACACATACACACCACACACAGGTTTGTTTTTATGGTTTATGGGGACTCTCCATAGGCGTAATGGTTTTTATACTGTACAAACCGTAATTTTCTATTGCCCTACACCAACCCTACATCAAAACTTTACTGCATTTTATTAGATTTAAAAAAACTCATCTGAATTATTAAGCCTTTGAATTACGGGACACTGAAATGTCCTCCTACATCACCTTTCGTTGTAATACTATGTCATCCCATGTTATTATACAAATTTGTATTCCTCATAAACCACAAAAACATGCACACACACAGACATAAATTTATTATATAATTAAATATATAATACTAATGACTGCATGCTTTTAAAACAGCTTGTGATGTGCTTATCTGAATGTCATTATATTAGATAAAAAGGTAACGCTTTAAAATGTTTCACTGGTTAAAGAGTTAATCTGAAGTGCAATGAACAAAACAGCACGTACAGTATTAATGCCTTACAACCTGAAGGTATTTTTAATGATTGCATGCATAGGTAGCACAATTTAAAGCTTAAGTAGCATAAGATTATTCAATCTTTTTTAAAAGTTGCATCAATTACATAGTCTCATTTGTGGGAAAACCTTTCAAAACTGTAAAAGAATAGATTTAGATCATGTCTGGAGACTCTCACGTTACAACACTGCTGAGAAAGCTCATCATGTTTAAAAAAATATATAATTTTTGTTTTTACTTTTATTTGTTTTGACTATTAGAAAGTATATGCGACTTCACATTAAATATAACGTTCAGGCTTCTTCACAATCGTGTCATGGGCAAACTTTTGAGTTGATATTTCAAAGCAATCAAAAGTTATGTGCTTTTCACCAAAAGTCCGCGTTTTACTGAACATAAAAAAACTACTTACATCTGTAAACACCAGATTAAAACTTAAAAATACTTATAATTACATAGAATAATGTTTCCCCTATAAAATCCCTGACGTTAGTGAGGGTGCTCTAATCTTATTGCACATCTATTTCCACAGATATATTCCCTGTGCATTGATGCAATTTTGAGTGATTCCTGTGTTTATATGCGGATATCATTCCCAAAACTGCACTGTGTACATGTGTGTGGTCCTTAGCAGCATGAACAACAGGTTCAATGGTGCGTGGTTAAAGCAAGAGCGATCAATCCAATCCAAGGATTACAGGTAATAATGTTCCGTTTCTTGCACAAACTGATCGTTTTTCTCTTCATAAGACCTCAATATATCGTCAGGAGCCACAGGTATTCATTTAGTGCTGCCTGATATGCTTTTTTGACTCTCAGAGTGACGGTGGCCATTGATTTGCATTTTATGAATGACCAAGGAAAACCTTCTTTACTGTTCTACTGAGGAAAACAAGTTAAATTAATAGCTAATTTACATTTATGGGTGAACTATCCCTTTATTAGTGAATATGTGTACCAATGAAGTGAAGCCCCTAATTGTCCTGTTAAAAGACAGCCACATCTTTCACAGCTGATAAGCTTAACCTAAATTCAAAGCAGAGATTGTTGTGAGAACTGAGATGTGTTTTGCGATCACTTACGTCTGCATTAGTAATTCGTCTCGGATGTAACAGGATACTAGATTTCTGCTGAGCTCAGTTCACCACATTAGAGCTTTGCACAACTGTACAGCACACTTGACTTGTCAAACAATCATTCGCTCTCTCTCTGTAATGGCAGTGCTTTGTGCAATCTGTCAAACGTGACTTATGAAATCCAAACAAGGTCGTACGGAGGAGATCTGGGCTCCGGCTGGTCCTGCTGTTCTTCAGAGGCCTGATCAAATGTAGAAGCAGAACCAAATCCATGCTGTTCCAGCGGAGCCGCTGCTGTCAGGGTCCGGCTGTGTTTGGGCTGAGGGCGATGATTTTTAGAGTGGGTGTTTCTATGGCACGGGGTTTGGTCGCGCCGCTTGCTTGACGTTTTCGTGCCAGGGTGGGGTTCTTCTGGAGGGTCTGGACCTCAGTGGTGTGGATGTCTTGGAGAGCAGTGTTAGTTCATCGGGCAGTCGGTGGTAACTCTTGTGTTAACGGCTCGGTTCTCAAAAGATCATTTAGAGAGTGAAATGAGGACAAGGTACTGTTGAGCACTTGATTGAAGCAATATGAAGTATTAGTATGAGGTGGGCCTATGTTTGTGCACAATCTAGGTCTGGGTGAAAGATAACTTAGTTCTATCGCTTCCTTGTAGTCAGTTATCATTTTGACTGAATAACGATGATTCTTAAATCCAAGTAGCAATATTTAGTCTCTGCTGTCTTTCGTGACGCCCCCCCCCCCCCCGCGCCCCGTTCCACCCTTGATTTTCCTATGTGACCAATAACTAAACTAAACGTTAGTAGTCGTGCATTTGACTATACAAATAAATTGCCACACCACAATCAGTTTTGTTACTTTTAATATGAAACAAAGTCACATCTTTCAAATTTTCGTGATGTTACCATTTATCACAATATGTAAAAAGTACCATGGTAGCACTCTCTTAGTGGGTAGTCAGGGCCCCACATTGAAAATTCTGTAATCCATCTTAGCTCACCCTCATGCGTTGGTTCTAAACAACATTAAGTCTTCTATTCTGCTGAACCCTAGAAGACGTTTTTGAGAGAATGTTTTTTTTGAGAGTAAAACTCAAACTGTGGTGATCCCAGCTGATCTTTACATAGTAGGGCACGGGCGCGAACAAACAAAATGACACAAACAAATCACAGAAGGAGGCCAGCCAAGTGGTGTAGTTAACCAACAGTCCGTTCAAAATATCATCTTTTGTGTTCAGCTGAAGGGAGAAACTCATACATGGCAAACATATATTTACAATGGCATCTAAAAAAAATAGTGATAAGCGATACCATATATAAAATAAAAATGCCATTACCATGGTACTATGGTCTAAAAAGCACTGTATTGTCAAAGTACATGTTCAGAAAACACCTATTACTATGACTCATGTCCAAACAAATCTCAATAGTAGCATGCTTACATATATTTATTCATTAAAAACTGCTTTACCAGTATACAAAAACAAACTAAATAAATAATTATTTGTATGGAGTATATTGGCTTCTTCCCAGTGAGGGTGTAATTAGGACAGACTCCACCAATGGTATGTTGTGTCTGGTATTTTTATTGTTTAATTTTCTAATTATTCTAATTATGTAATTATTAAATATTTAATAATTGAGGTTAATCATGAATTCTATGAGTCATTGTTATAGTTATTACTACCTCCCTTTAGGTTAATGCATTTGAAACCTGCTTTTTAAATAAATGAAGGCCAAACTACACGTGGGTATTACTGTTTATTTATATCTATGAAACCATGCTACTTAGAGAGTATATGCTTCTAAACACCCATGCATCATTTGGGATTTGGTCTTGCATGTTCTTCATCACCTGGTACCATCGTACAAAACACGGCTTACAATGCTAAATGGTCTTAAAACACCATGGCGTGTACTGTGATGGCATGTAGTTTCATAGTATTATTGATTATATTATGGATGTCACGTCCAACGCTTTACCATATAAAAAAAGCCCCTCCCGCTGTCTAAAACTATAGAATATTATGCTACCGCTATAATGTAACTACATCGTAACTGTTTAATAACTCTATTACCCTTGTCTGTGTTCACAGAACTCCAGTTAGTTATTATAGTTCCTGTTCTAAACCTGCAGATAGTGTATAAATATACTGAATATTAAATATTAATAATTATTATTAATAGATTTTATATTGGTACCACATCTAGGTATCAGCACCTCCTTGATTTCTGTATGTTTGTCTTCATTAGAGCAGTTCGTACACCCTTTTTGAAATAATCTAACTTATATAAATGTCACTCTACTATTTCTGCATCCCTTTTATATCAGATTGTATCTCTCTACAAAACCCTGTTGCCCCGGCTACCATGTATAAGGACTTTCATTACCAGTATTCCCTTTTTCCCCCCCCTCCCACACCCTTCAAATTCCCATTTACCCTTCAACCATATCTTTCTATTATTCTTCATTTCGTCAAAAAAACAACATTTATCATCCCGTCTTTAACCAACTCTCCCTATCTTATTCCATTTCTGTACCTAACCTTTCTAGCTTATAATAACCACATTCCACCTTTACCTTTTCAGCCATTCCCCCCTAACACTCATTCTTTGATCGCCTATTGTCAGATTGTTCCCCAACCCTTCTCCTGCTCTTACAGTTCTACCAGTCTGACTTATGACATACCAATTTCCTGTTTTCCTTTACTCAACATGTTGGGTGCGTACTAGTTCTCACTGTCGTATTTCTTCGCTCATTAAACCTTCGCCCCTGTTTTTGGGTTGTGGGGGGTAGTGTTTGTGGGATGGGGCGAGGTTCTTGTATTGAAGGTTGATGAGGCGCACACACTGAGTGGCGAAGCGGACGAGGAGATTCCAGGAGCTGGGGACAGGTGAGTGATGCCGGTCAGGAGTTCAGGGGAGACTGGCAGACACAGGAGAGCTCGAGGGAAGGAGGGAGTTTCAGAGGATAGCAGGTGTGTAGAAATCGTTTGCGTACGAGTCTTAATCCACAAGGGAGGGGAGCGTCAAAGGAAAGTAGCGTGAATGAGGAACGGTTGAATCACCAGTGTGCGAATTCACTACGGGGTGATTATGATGAGCGCGCCGACCCGGAATGTGCACCGGATCAGTTTTCGTGGGATGCCATTGGTAACACGCGCTAGTGTTAGAACGCTCGAGCAAACCAGTATTACCATTGGTCCCCAGTACAAAGCATGGTTTTCTACTGTACGACGTTAAAAAGACCCCCGTGAATTGCCCGAGCTGGTGAGTCACGTCCGCAGAGGAAATACACAGAGGCCAAAACGCACACTGGACGGTGTGGGAAGCACTGGTTCATGTATACGCAAAAATCTCGCTTGTCTGTCTGTGGAGGGGCTCCAGCGCTGTGTGTTGTGATGGAGGGCTGGAGGAGCCTGTGCTCTGTCTGACTCCCCAAGAATCACAGCTCCTCAGCCAACACAAACACCCGCCGCGCAACAAATGCACCCGTGGCGCACTATTGTGCTGTGAAGGGTGGCGGGGCCCCCCCCCCGTGAATGAGAAAAGCGCACAGGACAGCACGGGGAGGTTACTCAGCCCCGTTAAGTGAGATGGCCGTTCGATAATGATTGGATAAATGCATGTAACAGTCCTCTTGTCACTACCCAATTGTTCTTCCTATTATGCTAAGTGCAGCGGATGTATAGTGCGATTCTGTGTTGGCGCTGCGAACAAAGAATATTATTTCGTACAGACGCAAAACTACTCTTTGCATCGAACATTTGTGGCGTGTTTGGCCGGACACTAGTTGCAAACGCTGTTGCGATCAGGTCAGGCGGAGAGAAAGAGATCCTATTTTCATTACACTACTGGCAAGCGAGGACTGGGCATAGAATGGACCTTTAGCGTACGGTGTTTTACAAACACGATATGTCAATCGGTAATGATCGCACTTCTGAAGGTTAGACACAGATCCGTTCACGTAAATTCGACGGCCTCCTTAACAGTTCATAAATAAACAAGTATAGGGGTTCAGAATACACACCAAATGTCCCACGGGCACCATTATCTTAATTTTTTCCAAATACAAATTCAAAAGCCATTATATTTGGTTGTAGAGTAAGGGCATTGCAAACTTTACTCTCATTAGTTAATGAACAATGAGCGATACATTTGTTACACTTTTTATTAATCTTTGCTAATAAAACTGTTCACTGTTCAACACACTAGGTTCATGTCAGTCCAGGTCTGTTGAATAATATTAAACCGTCAGCCCTTTGCTGGCGTACGTGAACGTAGGTTCAAGTAACCAGCCACGCGTTGAAATTAACTAAGAGTAATACATGCATACGTCCTGCCTACCCATGGATCAACGCCAACACAGCACGGATCGCGCTGACACTACCCTTGCCAAGACATTGGTTCCCTTCCCCGGGACAGCAGACAAGACCCTGAAAATCTGAAACCATCCCATGCGTTGACCTGAGAAACTAGAAACCTGTAGAGTGGACATTGGTAACAAATTATTATCTACCAGCAATACTATAACTTCAAGATAAAGTCCAACACAGAGTGAAAACGTCTTGTAAAAAGCGTGTGACCTGAAGTCCGTAGTGTTAGTGGAATGTCACACAATGATTTTAACATAATGAGGGTTGATATAGAAATAAAACATTTGAGTCGGAAGATGAAGATAGAAAGTTTGTGCCAATCTTTGGGCCTCTGAATGGGTTTTGTTTGGCAATTCTAGTCCAGTACTTCTCATTAACTGTGAAGCGGTGAATCAGCGTCAAATGTACAAATGTGTTTTCTTTTGTTCTTCCCAGCTTTATTTAGACAGGGAAAACAGGAAGAGTGGGATTTTATGGCCTATTCTTTCAAAAAGCCCCACTGTCTGAAAGAGACATTTCTGTGTCGCTCAGTCCAGCTGGTTTACTGTACCAGGATTTATTTCTTTACCATTGTCCTCTCTTTTCTTAGCTTGTGTGTTTAGGCTTGTCGTTTAGTGCTTCACCTGCCATTGATATGAAATAAGCTCCCATGTGTGCCGTGTGATCGAGGAGGGTTTCTAGTGTGATTCTACGCTTTGCGATTTACAATAATATTCACACACAGAGTTTGTTATATTTGAAATGATAAAATAATGCAAAGAGTATTATGCCGCTGTGTTTGTGAGCATCTGTCGACGCAGCTTTTTACTCGACTGAGCATGTTGAATCATCATTAGCTGTTAAGCATGCCGCTTTAAATGCTCAAGCTCTTTAAAGCTGGATGAATTTTGTTTGACTGTCAATGTGTTTATCATTCATCAGCTGGAAAAAAAAATAATTATAAAAGTCCAATGATGTTGCTCATTTTTGCCGCGTTACACGGTACATGGGATAGTTTTGGATCTGTGGACCTCTGCTTATTTACCGTTGGTCAAATCCGATTTTTACAAACATCTAATACATTTATTGTATTCATTTGATAGTATTTGGCGTTTATGCGAACGTGGACTGTTTTTTGTTAGATCTGTGCTGCTGTGGGATCTACGACGGGCGACTGTTTGGGAGGCCCAGGATGACACTTATAAGTATATCGTTATTATTTGTAGCTCAGCTTTTTATCTTCATTGTCTTATTGTTATCACTGTGATTTAAACCAGCTTCCTGACAGGATGCTTGCATAAATGTTGTGGCAACGTGCTGCATTATTATTTTTTTAAGATCTTCATGTAATAGAACATTTTAAAGAACAGCATTTATTTGAAATATAAATCTTTTGTAACATTATAAATGTTCACTTTAATGTGTCCTCGATGAATTACACGTATTAATTTCTTATAAACTTACCCCCAAAACGGGTTTGTTATCACAGTTTCCACCAAAATATTGCTGTGGCCTCTGGAGAAAAGATGTTTGCAACAGTTGATAATAATAAGGAGAATGTCTTGTCCCTCGAAGGCAGCAAGGAGGCAGCATATTACGATACGTTGATGTTTTCCTGACTTGATCCATCTTGTGACACTGAAGACTGGAGTAATGATGCTGAAAAAACAGCTTTGCATCAGAGTAGAGTAATTACATGTGACTATTTATTTTCACAGAAAACAGCTATTTTAAATTCTAAAAATATTTCAAAATTTTTACTGTATTTCTGATCAAATAAATACAGCTTTTGTGAGCAGAAAAGAGACTTCTTTAAAAAAAAATGAAACATTGTAATTATTCCAGAGTCTTGACCGGTAGTGTAAATATATATATTTGGTTTCGTGGTGTACCGTATATGTAGATGTGTCAGTTATCTGTTGATCAGACTGTGTGTGGGCCGCTGGTCGTCCCATGAGAGAGCAGGAAGCCTCAGTGTATGTAGTGAGAGAGCAACAATAGCCCACACACATCCTGAGAGTAACGAAGAAAACAATCCTCTGTCACATTCCCACATCCCAGTCTCTCCTTCAGTGTTCCAGGTTTGGTTCCAGTCTAAATGTTCTGCAACTTTCCATGCAGCTCATTTGTGTGTGTGTGTGTGTGTGCAGAGAGCGAGAGAGTGAGGGGTGTGGTGGGTTGTTTGTGAGAGACGAGATTGTGTGTGTGTGTGTGGTGATGTGTGTGTGTGTGTGTGTGCGCGCAAGAGTGTGTGTGTATGTGTGTGTGAGTGTGTGTGTGTGTGTGTGTGTGTGTGTGAGTGTGTGTGTGCGAGTGAGTTTGTGTGTGTGTGTGTGTGAGTGTGTGTGTGTGTGTGCGGAGTGTGTGTGTGTGTTTGTGTGTGTGTGTGAGAGAGAGAGAGTGTGTGTCCCACTGTGTGTTGCCTTGTGGACGAGAAGAGAGATGTGTTGTGTGTGTGTGTGGGTACCTTTTGTGTAGAGCAGGCTGTGTGTGTGGGTTGCCCTTCGCTTGTGTGGGAGAGAGTGTGTGTGAGTGTCGTGGTGTAGTGGATCTAGATGTGTGTGTGGGTAGAGGTGTGAGTGGTGAGTGGGGTGTGTGTGGTGTGGGAGTGTGTATGTCTTTTTGGTTGTGGTGTGTGAGGGTGTTGTTTAGCCGTCTGATTCACGTAGTTGTGTGTGTGTGTGTGTGTGTGAGTGTGTGTGTGTGTGTGTGAGTGTGTGTGTGTGTGTGTGTGTGGTTTATGTGTGTTGTGAGGTGGACCAGCCTTGGTGCTCGTACCGGTGCGTGTGAGTGTGAGTGGGCGTTGTGAGTGGTGATGTGAGCTGTGTGTGTGTGTGTGTGTGTGTGTGTGTGTGTGTGTGTGTGTGTGTGTGTGTGTGTGAGTGTGTGTGGGTGTGTGTGGGGTGGACGAGGGTTCCTGTTGCGGCTGCCTCGAGTGATTGGTGACTGGGGGGTGGAAGGTGCCTGATCTGAGTGAGAGTGTGTGTGTGTGTTCATGTGGTTATTTTTTAGCTGCTGTCACTGATCTGACAGAGTGATGGATGGTCCGGTGCAGTCAGGAGTGAGTCTGCGTGGGAACTTCACTCACTGGACTGGAGGACCACAGCGGCCAAAATAACAGCCTACAGTAGTTACTTTTGGAAAAAAAAAAAAAAGTTTGTTGAACTTCATTCATTTATGTTCCTACAAAATTAGAAATAGAAAATACTAGCATGCTAAATATACATTTATGTGTTATCATATGTAAAGTGTGGGATGATTAAGTAAAAAGCACAAAAACCCCAACATAACTGAACATTAAACACTAACAAGTTTTTCCCCTTACTCAAAAACACATCAAATACACTCAAAAAAGTCTGTAAAAATAGATCTCTCAAAACTATCTATACTCATTACAATAAGCTTAAAAAAAACAGTGGGAAGCTGAGTGGTTCTGACGCACATACAAAATCCACAAATGGCAGGTGATGACAATAAAATTGTCATATTTCATTATTATAAGGTCTAAAATATCCACCGAAAGCTACTGCAATCCTATCGACAGTTGCTTAATAAAGAAAACATGGTTAATTCTAAAAACAACAATTACGATTTTTTACACACATTTCTTATAAAAGTGTTTTGTAGCTGTTTTCATCCTGAGCACTGATTAATAGCAGCAGATTATTCACCCGCTTCACATTATTTGTGTCCAGGTTTTCCTGCAGTTTGTTAAAAACAAAACTATAAGATATAATACCGCATAGTAGTACAAGAACAGTAATAACAAATAAATCTTCACGACTTAGAGCTCATCTTCATATGGACAGATTTGAGCAGACTCAGGAACATTGTTTAAAGGACTGTTTCTGATGTAGAGCAGCTGTTTATCAGAATTGAAACAAATAAAGGGATTCTGCAGTTTGAAGATGAAATGAGTTTGGTCTACTCTACGGGATTGGACTAACCAAAGGTCAACTTTTTAGAAATAGTTAAGGTAGTTAAGCGATCTCCAACAGAGGGCGCCACAGAGGGATGGAAACTAAAAGAGCTGTCGAACCTGGAGAGACCTGCATTCTCATTGAACCGATATGCTGAGAAATAAATGCCATGTTACTGCTCACTCTGGAAAAGCTGGGAAATCACGTCAAAACATTGCTAACTGGCTAAAAGGGTTATGACATAAAATAATGTACCGCATGTAAATCAGTGGCTAACATGAAGAACAAGATTGTTTGGAATGGAAATATCAACACAAAAATGCATTGCTTTGGCAATCTGCATTAGCTGAAAGGGTTCGGGTCATTGGAAAATCATAGAAAAAAAAATTAATACAGTAAATATACATTACAAGTCAAAAGTTTTGAATAAATATGTGTTTTTTCTTCTTTTAAATTCAGTTTTGCCATCACATGAATAAATTCCGTTTTAAAATATACTCAACACTTTTAAGATGTTATACTATTTGATAATATTACTGTTTTTTTTTCTTTTACTCTTGCATATAATCTTGCATACATCTGTCAAAAGTATTTATGTGTTACTGACATCATGAAGTGCATTAAACATTATATTACGCCAACGTTTCCCAAAACTTGTGTTCATGAAGGAACTGCAGGGGATTTGTGAGTTTAATGAAAAGCTAAAAATGTATTAAATCATAAAAAAATATCCAAATAATTAAACAAATAATTTTAAAATAACAACAATCAAAATAAAACATCTACTAAAACAGATGAAATGTACCTGCATGTGTCCAGTAACCTTAACATCTCAGAGAGAATTTCAAGTAAATATTTTAGGTGAAAGAAGTTTTTGAAGCATTGAATTTAAATAAGAAATAACGTGAATTTGTGCATTTGAATGTGTTTGAAAGACAAGCAGCTTCCATAGACATAGTGGAACATGATTAAATGAGTGAAAATTTAAATAAAAAAATTAATGTGTTCATCAGTAGTTGATGCAACTTACATTATTTACTTTTTCTAAAACTGGAAGATTGCAGTCTATTTTTGCACTCACACTTAAAATCACTCTTTGTTGTTATTGAAGTTCTGTGATATGATCCTTCATCCATATTTCACACTCTTCATACTAATATTTCTTTATCTTCTTCATACGACATTCTTCTGTTGCACCTCTAAATTCTGCGTATAGCAGGCGATGAAATATAAAAGCCACTATTTTCTGAAGCGGCTCTGATGTGGCTTCAGTTCAGTGTAAATGAAGATCAGCATAATATCTGCATTATAACTGCGTGTAATTCTGAGCGATTCTCTTGAAATTAATCTGTCTTCATGAGCCTGACAAGTAGGAAATGTTCACAAATACATAATTATATCAAAAATAAGTTTTAGGATGCTCAGAGGAAAAGTGGAAACATAAAAAATGTTGTAAATCTGGTAATATTCAAGTACACAGTATACATGTAATCACAATTCACAATGTATTGATTTGTCCTTCTTCTTTTCTCTAATAATTTCCTTTCTTAAAAAAAACTACTGCTTTAATACATTTTTAATACAGTCTTCCAGTTTTATGGAAGTGCACACACCAGCCACCAGTCAGGTGACTATAATTACTTAATGATTTTCTAATAAATAGTTAATGAATTATTAGCTCTACGTCACCATACGAACACCTTGCAATTCTTCCAGGAAGCTCAGTTTGGGAAGCCCTGGTGTAATGTAATGTTTAATACACTTCACAATGGTACCAAAGAGTTAAGTCAACAGTAATCAAAAAGCAGCCAGAATGCATTCCCTAATATGTGTAATTCAACAGATTGTGTTACTATAGTTTCTGTATCAGTAAGTAATCTACCCAGCTCTGCAAGTACATCTCAGAAGGATTAACATTTGTAAAATCAGCCTTTTTGACATTGGGACACTGGACAGTTGTCGTTGGGCAGTGTCTTCTCTCAGACATAATCAGATGATATTTCAGACATGTGCTCAGTATGATACTGTGTGGATGAAGAACAGACTCCAGTCCGCTGTCACTGGCTGTCGTGATCAGATTGCAGTTACTCTGTCAGTCAAGACAAGAAAAAGAAAGACAGAAAGGAAAAAGATCTAGGATAAAACACACAGAACTGGGATCATTCATCAGAGTCGCAGCGCTGTGAAATATTAGAGTTACAAGTGATGACAGCGAGGAATGGGATCTATGTGAACACATTTTAATGCATTTATTTTTCCATTTATTTGCCGTAGATTTGACCACTGAAGTGCTAATTACTTTTCTGAAATGTAGCTTTTGTTTAAAACCTATCCATTGAACGATTTAAACCTTGAGCTGTGCTGAAAACACAAAAAATGACCGGCTTTTTAAAAATTGCTTGTGAATCTCTAAAGCTATATTTTCATCAAATCTTGGATTCAATCTATTCTTCAACTTGTTTTCTTTCAATCAGCACAGGTTTTGTATTCCTGTTAGAAACTGACTGATTATTGTAACGGGGCTGACAAGACGTGAGACGTGTGGATCCATCTGCAGGCTTTATTTAAGAGACGTGGTAAACAGGCAGGGTCAAAACACTGGCAAACAGGTATATGGCGGGCAAAATACAAGAATAGTCACAGGGCTAGCGTAGGTCACCGATAAGCAGACAGAATCACAGGGGCGAGACGATAGGGAGAAATCCAAGAAAACAGGCAAAGATCAAAAACCGCAAAAACAGGCAAGGCAAGGCAAGGCAAGCACGGAGACTCGGAAAGGGGTACAGGAATGAAATGAGAAATGTGGTAGAGTGGGTGTTATATAGTGAGTGAGGTGAATAGAAACAGCTGTGTGCAATGAGTGCAATCAGGGCAGTGTGCAAATTGTGCAAAGAATGATGGGAAATGTAGTCCGGGGTGCTATGCAACAGTTTGTGTAGTGCGAGAGTCAATGTAATGGAAAGGGTGACATCTGGTGGTGAATAAACAGAAGTCCATGGACCGAATTCGTGACAATTATAGTCCTCATCGACCTGAGCTCACGCACCTCAGTTTTTGAGTGAAAAAAAAAACCTTCATTATTTGTGGAAGATTTTTGGCAATGTTCACTCAAGAAATAATGTGCATACGCTCAGATCAATGAGGCCAAAATGAAAGTTCAGTTCCAAAAAGAAATACAAAATCTGTGCTAATTGAACGAAGACAAGTTGACAAAAAGATTTAATTCAATATTTTGTAATAATATAGCATATTGAGAGATTTATAAGCACTTGTTTGTGACTTCCGGTCACCACGGGTATAGCAGGGTGTGGAAAAAATCCCCAAAAATTGCAATATATTTTTTAATTGACATTAACTTGCACTTTTTGAGAAAAAAAAAAAAAGACTGGATCACAACATGAGGGTTAATTAATTTAATAAAGTTCTTGTTTTATTTTCAAATCTCAAAATCAATCATACATATCACAAATATCAAAATAAATAATTAATAAAGTAGAAATGACATACTAAGCATAGCATTACAGTAGGAAAGACAAATATTGTTGTCCAAATCATGGCAGTGTTTGATATTTTGTCATCACTGGCTCCACTTATCAAAAACCCACAAGAAAGATATTAACATCCAAAGTTATAATGTACAATAATAAACATAGTTATAATCTGACACTGAAAAGTCACTGGACAATTGAACACAAATATTGAGAACAGGAATTTTAAATTGTTTTATAATCTGCTGCAAATGTCTAAGTCTAATGTCTTTTGTTCTGTTTTATGTCTTCAGTCATCTCAAATAATGTGGGCGCAGGTATGTGACAAATAACAGGATCTTTAAAAATACTTACCAAGTATCATGAGGCCAAAAAACAGCTGTCAGTGCTTGAAAGTTACATTAATTCGCACACATTTGACATGACAGGAAACAGGTTGTTTTAACAACCAGCAATCACAATCAAAATATTAGACTGTGCTAATAAAGTTCAGTTATCATATAGCAGTATAGCACGAGACGTTGCTTCAAAACAAGTTCAATATGAATGACTTTGAAAAATGCAAAAGTACAGTAGGTAGCATATAATAATCTTACTGCTTAATACAGTATGTGCAAGTGCTCCTCAAGGGCCCTTTTTACATTTACCGTACATTTCTTCTCATTTCAGAAGTGCTGATATAGCGGACCTCAAACCATTGAATGCAAACTAAGCAGCAGATTTGGCTCCAAACAGCGCTTATGAGAGACTCCAGTGAGTTTTGGTCAAATCCAGCCTTCATCGGCATCTCTGTCCTGCAGAAACATCAATATGTTTGATATATTAGGGATATTCACTATCAGAAATGTTCTGCAGGAGCCAATAGTCATGAGAGAAGAGCTGGGAATTATTTTGCTGGGATTTCTTCATAACCAAAAATAATTTCCGTCTGCTAATCTGAAATATGAAATATACCGTTTTAAACGCTCATGTGATATATAAATGTGTGTGTGTATATCTAAACATTTTATATATTTGAACACATTTACATTTCAAGTCACCTTTAACTATATAGTGCTTTATGCAATACAGGGTCCGAATTTATATTAAGTGTCCCTAATACCTGTGTACTTACATAGTAACTAGATGTGTACGTAGTATGTAACCACAGTGTAAGTACGCATTGGTACATAGTATCTACAGCTGTAATGTTTGTGTAACTACACATATGTAACAACCCACTGAATGGTATGTGTAAGTACAAATGTGTAACAGGACATTGTCCCCATCCTGAGGGTTGTTACATATGTGTAGTTACACAAACATTACAGCTGTAGATACTATGTAGCAATGTGTACTTACACTGTGGCTACATACTATGCACACATCTAGTTACTATGTAAGTACACGGGTATTAGGGCCACTTAATATAAAGTGGGACCCAATACAGATTATATTACAGAAATGTATTCGGTAAATGTGTTTCCATCATGTTTTCTTATCGGGTAAAAATGTTTTGTCTCAGTTGAGCGCTTAAGTTTTTAATGCACATTTTTGGAAAGATATGCACATCTTGCTGTTTCCATCCAGCATTTATTTTTTTTGTATGCAATATCCCAACATTTGCATAAAAATAGGTGGATGGAAACATAGCTATTGTTGCAAAGTTCAACCATTATGAAACAAGTTGAATTTCAGCTATAAAGCAGCTCTGCTGAAGACAATCGGCCATTATCAGCTCAAGTCAGTTCTCACTGATTAAGTTTCAAAGAACAGAAGTCGAGAAATAATAATAATAATAATAAAATAACTAAATAAAATCCTTTAAATTTGAAATAATAATATGATATGGTATGAGTAAAATAAGTAATGTGTGTGTGTGTGTGTGTGTGTGTTTTGTTATATACAGTACTAAACTGTAATTCTAATTGCTTGTCCAGACATTCTGACAGGTGTGGGAAGTCTGAGAATTCCGTCATGAGTCCTATGGTGGGGCCAGTCTAACACACCCCACACACACACACACACACACCAACACAAAGCATGAAAGGATGTAATCTGGACGTGGAGACTGGTGAGGGAGATTCAATCAACTGAATCCCTGAGAGCGGGGTCTGAGCGTAGGCGTCAGAAGATCATGAAAAAACGCAGCCGATAAGTAGATTTAACCTTGTGGAAGCTTTCCAGAATATTCCCTGAAGCATGAATTATATGAATTATGGTTTGGATGTGCTCCTCGGTCTCATTGTAAATGTACATTTCACGCATATCTCTTGTGCGTGTCAATGCATCCGCTGCTCGGTCGTTAATGGATGTTATTTGACCGCCAGCAGAGGAATATCTGCAGTAGACTTGGATGGACAGAAGATCTGCCACAAACTGTTCCATATGTCACATCAAAATCTAATGGTTCGTTTGACTAGTTTCATACTGTGTGTGTGTGTGTGGTGGTGTGTGGGTGTGGTGTGTGTGTGTGTGTGTGTGTGTGTGTTGTGTGTTGCTGTGGGTGTGTGTGTGGGTGTGTGTGTGTGTGTGTGTGTGAGGTGTGGTGTGTGTGTGTGTTGGTGTGTGTGTGTGAGTTTCTCGCGTGTTTTTTTTTTAGGGAGATGTGCTGTCACATACAGAACGTCTTGCAGGAGTAACAGGTGATACTGAGCCATAATGATGCACATTCTGATGGGGTATAATTAGTGCCTAATTGCAAAGGCATGTACCAGTCGTGGGGGTGAGTGCATTACACTGTAACGAGATTGTTAAGTAATCAGATTACGTTTTTAAAAGTAACTAGTAAAAAGGTAATGCATTACTTTTTTCATTTACAACACTAAATATCCAGATAAGAGTTAATTTCTCAAATGGCAGTTACTTTTTAATGCCAGTACTTTACTTTACAGTTGACCAAAATATAACCTTTGGGTTTTTGCTATTTAAAAAAGCAAAGGTAAACCAACTTCAGCCCAGGTGAGCCAAAAGGTATGTCAAAAGAACAACGCATTACGTTCAATAAAGAAGTAAGCTAAGCCAACAGAATTAGTGATTTTTAGGAAGTAAAATAGATAGTTGTAATGCATTACTTTTAAAAGCAACACTGATCACGTTTGAACAATTGATAGCTTTTTAACGCTTTTTTTTCATGCTATTAAAACGTTTTGTTTCCTAAAAAGATGTGCCTTATGCGGTAACATCTATATTAGCTACTTTTTATGCCAGTCAAAAGTCAGTTCAAGCATCAGATCCAATATAATGGCTTTTAAGGAAAAACTGCATGTTTGTGTTTGTGCAGAAACACAACATCACACTTGAAAGACGTTTATAATGTCACAAATATTTCTATTGCAAATAACTGCTAATTTTGAACTTACATTCATAAAATAATACTGAAAAATATAATGTATCACGGTTTCCACAAAAAATATTCAGCAACAATCAGTTTCAAGCAGACGGTCCATTGTCTTCAGATAAAGCTGTTATATTAATATTGGCTGGGTTCCCCCATTTCCCCCGAGTTACTCAGCTCCAGGTATCGTTGGCGTGCCCCCTTAAATCTGAGAATGTTTGCTATTATTTTGGTGCTCTCTCACCAAGGGGTCAGGCATGCAAAGTGTCCCCTAGGGGGCGCAGTGTCTTTTTCCCTCTCATGGAGCCATGCTTACATGGGGCAAGTTCAAGCTAAAACCGGTGCGCAACGTCTTGCTACGGTTTCCGGTTTTAACGACACGTTTCCTGGAAACGGTGTGTAACGGGGTTTGAGATGCGTTTTCTGTTGTTCGGTGGGTGTGTCACACGTGTCAGCCCAATCAGCAGCAGCATATATATAAACCAAGAGACAGCTCGCACAATCTACTTAACATCCAAATAAATTCACAACAGCAAGTATATTGTTTGCACATGTTTACATTAAAGGCAAAATAACTGAAAAAATAAGAGCACAAGTATAGATCTGGAAATTCTTTAAGTCTGTATAAATATAATTTAGTAATTACAATGTCTTCTGGTCCATATACTTTCCTTAGGAAGGTGTACACTGATTAATGTAACATAAAAATAATATACATATTTATATATCTTGCTATTGCATCGTGGAGTGACACACCTTTTCTATACCCCTCTGATTATATAATGGTAAATATTACCATATCATAGCACAACAACAGCGATCAGCAATAATGATAAGCCTAATACTCACAATAAAAATAATATGGTCATATAGAATAACACAGTATCGGAAGGGTAAGAAAGTGGAGTATCCTTCACTGAATGTTTGTCTTCTCCTGAAAATACGAGGCCAAATGTTGGATCACAATAAAGTTAGAACCACAAGTTGACAAACCCCTTCAGGCGATTGGGATTGTTCTCTTTTGATTCGGACAGCAAGGGCAGTGACTGTAAATCGAGAGTATTTTGCAGTATTAAACACGTGTTTATACCGATTTCATCAGGCTCCGAATATTCTTCAAAAAGAACACAAAGAATGACTTTTTAAGCTGCCGTAGTTGCAACTCTTGCGTCATCATAACAGGGTGTTGAACGCACCACCGTTTCTGTTTAAACACGTTTTGCACCGTTTTGTCGGGGGGCTGAACGCAGCCCTGCTTAACCCTAGACATTTTTAACACTGATAATAATCAGAAAGTGTCTTGCGCAGCAGATCAGCATATTATACTGATTTCTGAAGATCATGTGACAATGAAAACTGGAGTAATGATGCGGAAAAATAAAGTGGCATCAAAGCTTTTACAATTTCACAACGATTACTGATTTTACTGTATTATTGAGCAAAGTAAAAATATGTCTTCATGATTTTGTGTGCTTTTCCCAGAGGGTGGAGCACTGGGGTGACGCTTACTGCTGTTCCGCAGAAGAGTCGGTATGATTCTGGCTTTACTCTGATCTTCGCTGATATAGTGTCAGTTTGTAGAGTTGTACATAGTCCCGTCATTTGACTTCTATAGAGCTTTATACAACACTGGTTGTGTCAAAGCAGCTTCACAGTGTTAAACAGGAAAATAGTGTGTCGATAATGCTGGAGGCATTAACAAACACTCAATTTGATAGGTAAAGTAAGTTCATCATTGATTCAAGCTTGTTGGGCTCATGTGCCATCACTAAACTTTCAGGAACCACTAACAATTTTTAAAAAAAAAATACATTTAAAGATAAATTAAATAAATCCTTGAATGTGTATTGTTTGGTCTACCAAATTGTATTGTTTGTGATATTCGAGTCTATGGTAATAAATATAGTATTATATAACAAAATATTATAATTTTTTTGGCTTGAAATGTCCCTCGTAAAAGTTATAAATCTCATTGTCAATAGTTTCAATTAGTCGTTAATATATTAAGATTAAACCATTGCATTAAAAATTGGGTATTTTTATTGCTTATTAAAAACGGAGGTAGTAAATAAATTAATTTCACATTTTCTTTATTTCAGTTATTTAATTAAATTTTAATTTGTGATTAGAATTAAATTAACATTGAATATAAAATACATATTATTAATATTGCTTACATTTATTATTGCATATAGAAAGCATAACACTCAGTAAATGTATTACCTCATTTCATATTTTATATTTCATTTGTAATTAGAATTCTATAAACATTGAATATAAAATACACTGTAAGTGAACTGTATGTATCATTACTGCAGAGTGCTTGGTAAAGTTTCCAGCATGTACTGTAAGTAAGTATCTGACTCTGCAAGGCTCTGGAAGCAAGGAGCAATCAGCTTTCTGAATGATTGTTGATATGCAGTCATATTCTAATCAGCTCATGGTTGTGATGTTGTGTTCGCAGCTTTTAAAGGGATAGTTCACCTAAAGTCATCATTTACTAACCCTCAAGCTGTTCCAAGCCTGTATGAATTTCTTTTTCTGCTGAACAAAAAAGACAATATGTGTCCCTGGAGCACAAAAGCAGTGTTAAGTCGCTGGGGGATATTTGTAGCAATAGCCAACAATACATTGTATGGGTCACAATTATACATTTCTCTTTTATGCCAAAAATCATTAGGATATTAAGTAAAGATCATGTTCCATAAAGATATTTAGTAAATCTCCTACCGTAAATATATCAAAACTTAAATTTTTATTAGGGTTTTTAAAAAATAGGCATTGCTAAGAACTTCGTTTGGACAACTTTAAAGGTGATTTTCTCAATATTTAGATTGTTTTGCATTCCAGATTGATTCCAGATTTTCAAATAGTTGTATCTCGGCCAAATATTGTCCTATCCTAACAAACCATACATCAATGGAAAGCTTATTAATTCAGCTATTATGTATAAATCAGTTTTGAATAATTGACACTTAAGACTGGCTTTGTGGTCACATATTCTGATGAATTTGGCATCCAAACAGTTGCTGGTAGCCATTGGACGGAAAGGGAACCATCAACTGTTTAGTTACCAACATTCTAAAATCATCTTCGTTTTGTAAAAAATGTTGTTTGGGAATTGTTAAGCTCTAAAATGTGAGAATTAAAATGGCTTTTGTGTGCCACAATAATGGAAAATGTTTCTATTTTAATTTTCCTTCTCTAGCTTTATTAGATTCACTATATACTGCTAGTCAAATCTCTCTGCACTACATTTCACTTTGTTTCCTCAGCTTTGTCGTCCGAACTCAAACATTTTGTATAAGAGTTTTTTCCCTGACTGGCTATTTTGGGAGCGTTCAGATATTTGACACGTCGAGCTCCAGGTTCCACCTTATAAACTCTCTGAAGTACTTTCTTAGGAATCTGCTTATGAGTGTCATCAGAGAAATGACAGGCCAAACCCGTAGCACATTCTCTCTATTCTTTCTCTCTCTTGCTGTTAAATATTTATTTATTTTTTGGCAGCAGAGTACTTGTATACACTCTTGTGAACACAACGATTTAGTTGAGAGAGAGGGGAAAAAAAAGATTGTTTCATACAAAAACAGTAATATAAAAATATTTGTATTAGTATAGCTATTAAATAAAATTAATCGATTCATTAATTCAGAAGGTGCTTTAAAATCTAAAGATTTTCTATGAAAGTACTTCATCGATAGTTTTCCTTTTTAACCTGAGTGTTGTTGCAAAGAATAATCCAATGTATTAATCATTTTGATCAAATTCTTTATTAAAACTAATTATTTTTAATGCTTAACACTGATTATATTTTATAATAAATATATTTAATAATGCAATAATTATTAAATGCATATACCTCATTTTGTGTATTTAGAATTATGTAAACATTTAATAGAAAATGTATGTTATTGTTTGAAAAGCATAAGCCTAGGTAAATGTATTAATTAACACGCACACGCACACGCAAACACACACACGCACACACACACACACACACCACACACACACACACACACTGCAGTACACATAAATGTATTAAGATGTAAAAAGTACACATTAAATGTATTAAGATGTAAAAAGATCCAGTAAATGTATTACCTAATTTCATATTTTCTATATTTCCATTTGTGTCTTTTTTGTAATAGAATTATATAAACATTTAATATAAAGTATGTATTATTATTGCTTATAAAAGCATACACCTAAGTAAATATATGCCCTTATTTCATATTTACTGTTTTACAGTAATTCAACATTTATAAGTTGCATGCATTATCAATGGTAAACTGTGTGTGCGTTTCTCATTCACCAGTGAAGACGGCGAGAGAAAGACGTTTGGAGAAGAGTGTATGCTGATGATGAACTGGCCTATTGAGTTCTCTGCTGGCCTAAATTGACTCATTATCAGATTTTTGATTTAGCCACTTAGTAAATCTTTCTTTTGTTTGTGTCTCATCACATACGTATGTCCTCATCTGTGAAGATGCATTTCTCACAGATTCTCTGGCTGCGTAAGGAGTGTGTCTGAAGGCCGATCGAGTCTCCATGCGGTAATGATATTCGGGAGGGATTTGGACGAGGTGGACTCACTCCATTCTCTCTTTTTTTAATCTCTTGTCATGGTTTGGATGGGCATCTCCATACAAGCAACAAGTCCAAAATAAGAAAGAAGGAAATGTGGACATTTTTGACCAGCTCAGCTCTGAACCCTCAAAAACCTAGTGAGCTTATTAACAGAGACTGGCAGAGGCAAGCAGTAAATTCAACATTTACAAAGAAGCAAATATATAGTTCATTAAAAACTAAAACCATGAACTAAGTTCCTTGAAATAATTTATATTTCAAACTATTAATAAAAAATGTACAGTGATATCTCATTGATACTAAAATAACACTGCAAGTAACATTGAATTGCACATAAATTTTTAAGTAAAAAAAAATAGTATTTTATTGAAAAATGTAGTCCAATAACCTTCTTTTTTGTTAACTTTTTTTTTGAACAGTGTAAAAGTTCAGGTGAGAGATGATACGCACACATTTGATCTATTTATGTCCACCTTGCAAAGACAATACAAAAAAAGGACACGTGAACAAATTCATGTGTGCATACTACAAATGCACACATGTACAAATTAATGTTTGTGTTAAATTAATTAACTTTAATCAAATGCTTTTTCTAAGTAAAAGATTATGTGGCGTTTGTATGACAATAAAACACTATTTCAGTCTTTCTACTTCAACATTTCAAGTTTAGTTCAATGTGTTACTTTCTGTTTCCTTTTAATTATGTGTAGCACTTTCTGAGTGAAATGTTTTAAAGTAAAAATTAAAAATAAAAAAATTCTTCCAGACATTATGAATGATAATAGCATGTGTTTTGTATCTCCTGACCAGTAGAGGGCAGATCACCTGCATCATTAACCCTCATTATGATTATGGTTAGGTTATGCCTGTAAAAACTTTGCTTATTCATGTAAATCTGTCTGGATTGTAAAAAAAAAACTCTAAACCAAAGAAATACAACATCAGAATAATGAACTATTTTATGCATTTCTTTCACATTGGAACAAAGTCACAGTAATATTTCTATTAATGATATGCTGCATATATACACAAATGTATTTTATATTGTATGAATACATGGATAGCTAAACATTTTGACCCCTTGATTTTAATAGAGGTTGAAATTGTCCATGATCGACCAAATTCAAGCTCAATGTGAATCTCATAAATGCAAGATATATTATATATATATATATATAAACATAAACATTGTTTAACATTAAGTGAGCATAACTTCAAAAGAATGCATGATAAGTTCAAGTTATTTTTATATCTATAACACATTTACAACAGCCACTAGGCTGACCAAAGTGCTTACCAGAGCAGCAAGATTAGAGGGGAATATAACATACAAAAAATAGATAAGATATAAAATACATAAAATCAGACCAGACAGCAGAATTAAGAATTACCATATAGCATATATAAAACAACATTTAAAACTCAATTCAATATACAAGGGAAAACAAATGCGTTTTTTAAAAGAGAAGCACTTGACGCAAATGCATCTCAAAGACATTGGTTTTCTTTCTATAATTTCACTTCCTGCCAACCTGTTTTTTCTGAACCATGTTTTTAACTTGTGGCTTTTCATGCCATCGGTGGCATTGTGCTGGGCATCCGTGACTCAACACAACACAGCGTTTATCAGGACCTGTGTGTGTGTGTGTGGGTGTGTTTGTGGTGTGTGGTGTGTGTGTGTGTGTGTGTGTGGGTGTGGTGTGTGTGTGTGTGTGTGGTGACCCATGCGTGTCGGCCAGGCATGCAGAGAAAAGATAACCAAATCTGTGAAAAAAAAAAAAAAAAAAAAGACCAAAAGGGTGAAAAAAAAGGTCCAGTAATCTTACTTCACAGCAGAATTCCAGCAGGGTGTGAAGAAAAAAACATATTTTGTTTTCATTTCCAATATCTAAACATTTAAGAAGCAAAATGACTTAAGATTTGTCTTGTTTTGATAAAAAGTATCAAAATTAGTTGAGTTTTGTATTAAACAAGATAAATGCCTACCAATGTTATAAGAAAAATAATGTTGTATTTCCTTTGAATTCAGTTTTATTTTCTTGCCAAGTCAAGGCACCTTTAGTTATAGCGCTTTATACAATACTGATGGTTTCAAAACAGCTTTACAGTGTTAAACAGGAAAATAGATTGTCAATAAAGAAGACAATAAAAAATAGTAATTTTTCTAGATAAAGTCAGTTCATTGATGACGGTATACTAGATATTTTATATTACTGTCTTGGTCCTTTAAGCTGCGTTCTTTATGGGAGGAAAACACTTAAAGTGCGATCTAGCGTGTTGGATTCGTCGTCTGGATTTATCTGCTTGCCTGTACATAGTAGGCCTATATATTTTGACATCATAAGTCATAATTTCGACTTTTTATCTCATAATTATGACTTTTAAAGTCATAATTTCAATTTAGTAAGTAATCATTTCGACTTATATCTCATAATTATGACTTAAGTATATCATAATTTCAAGTTTTTGATGCATGATTTTTTTTTCTTATGTGGAAATGGGCTTCCATAAAAACAAGACAAAAAATACTGAGTACAATCTGAGTACAATATATATATATTTTTTGCAGTGTAGGTATAGCTAAAATGTAACAGCATACACTTTTAGATGTACACTTAACAAATATACAATTTACAAATACACAGTAAATTTAAAAAGTCTTAGGGTGTTTTCACATTTAATACATTTTCAATGAACCAAACCCAGCTCAGTTAAAGTGAACCAGACAGGGAACAAGCTGCAAGTGATCTCTGTGCTTTTGATGTTCATGATGTACGAGTGGAACTGAATAGAACCACAAAAGGACCCAAAACGAACCATACTCAGACCACCTATGGTTCATTTGTGGGTCCATTCAGGGCCTTCTGAGATCATTTTGGGTGTTCACATATGAATGTTATATCAGCCTGAGACCACTTGGGGTGCTCAAACAAACTCCAGTAGTGACCAAAAGTGATGTCCAGCCTATATTAACATCTTCCCTCTTTACTGAAACATTTTATTATTAAGGATTTTGTAAGCACGTTGTGTAGTTTTGCTTGGAGTGTAAAATTAATTTAAAGTCTCGATTGTTTCATTTGTTTTAAATGTTTCAAATTCCAAAAAAATCTCTGTTTAAAAAAAAATCCAGATTTTTTAATGTGTTCTCAGATTTTCAGACCCTACTGTAATTAGTTTGAATGTATACGTAGGACAGTATTGTAGTTTATCCAAGCCTAGTTTATTTTAGTGCGGGTGTTCCACAGGGCTATGTGCACGGCCCTCTTTGAATCTTAATTAAACAGGCACATGCGGCTGTTGAGGTATGCCACTAGGAAACAATTCACTAAAGTGTTCACTCCAGTGACACTACGGCAAGCAGCATGAATCATCTACAGACAGCACTGATGGACCCCCCAGGATACGGCCTTTCAAAGAAACTGTTTGCTATTGCTAGGCCTGAGGTGAGGAGATAAGATATGAAGTGGCAACATGAATATGGGTTTGGACCATTTAGCCAGATATTCTGTGGAAAAGGATGCGTTGGAGGGTCATTCTGAAGGATTGATGGGAAAAGAAAGTATAGTGGATATGAAAGATTGTGCTGTCAAGTCAAAAATGCAGACACTGGGGTGACTGGATTGCGAGTGAATTGCAAGATTAATGCGATTAACGTTTTATTAAATCAGCCTGAAACCTATACCGCTTATTCTTTGGTGACAGTCTGGGGATCTCAAACTCTGAAATGCAAACTTGTGTGTCCCTATTGCTATTAATCGTATGCGTTTGGTACGTTCATAACCTGTCAATGTGTTAGGTAACCTTATCAACTGCAAGACCAAGAAAGAAAATGCAAAAGAAAAGTATCTGCATTAGCTTGGTGGAATTCCACTGAATGCCCGCTTGCGCTCCCCCTTCCTGCCTGCTAATGTAATCAGAGGGAAACAGAGGTGCTTCCCAAAGCTATGGCTTCCAGATAACACTCGTTTATCACACGTTGTTCCACTCACTGGCCTATTCAGACTTCCAGTGACTTTCAACCAAAGCTCCCTGTAGCTCCAGTCAGGATATGATAGTGTAGTGGTTGGTCACGTTTGCGATATTGAGTCATTCTTGTTGTCATTTTAAATATGTTTCATCATATAGAAAAGATTTTCATGCTGTCAATGGAGAGCGATCTTTCAAACCTTGTTTGCTAGCTACTATTGTTGGGGTTAACATTTGAATCTTACAAATTCTATTGCAGTGCAATTTACTGCCATAAACGAAGCAATTAATGATTCTTGTGACTAGTCTTAATGTAACCAGAAATGTAATTGGCTTTCAATCTAACAAGTAAAAAAAAAAAATACGAAAGTGGCAGTGTCACAGAAAGGCCCCCTAATCTTATAAGCGAAATGCCTTGAGCTAACAAATGAGACGCTTTGCCTGCTATTTGTCAAAGTGCACCAGGGGGAAAATATGCTGGAGCTGAGCTGATTTGTTTTCTCAGTCAGTCGACAGTGGTGGCAAAAAGCCAGAAGCCTTATTACACACACACACACACTTACTTAACTCTGTCCAGGAGGTTCCCATCTAGATTTCTTGCTCAGGCCTGAGTTTTGGCATCCTTGACTGAAACAAACAAGCTCCTCGTAGGGCAAACCCTGTGGCCTCGTCGTCTCCTCGATCCCACAGAAGAGTGCTGGTTTCAGTGAGGTGTGAGTCTGGTAAGTCCAGAACCCTGGCAGTATCAAAAGAGGCATGTGTTTGAGGTTCTTGACTCAGCTGGACCTACTCCCTCTTTTTCTCCAACCTCCCTCCATGGAAATATTAAAAATCCTAGCACAACATCAGGGAAATTTTACCTGAGGATTTACTTTTCTTTGGTGGGTTGAGGGATGCCAATCTTCATTGGTGGACAATGCTTCAGGAAAGCCTGGTTAAAGCTGCCAATCATTCTGGTGCTTCCCGTCAGATCCAGTTCTCTTATGAAGGGCTCAGGAGCTAATAATAGAAGCTTCAAACCTCGAGAATGTTTGATAACAACTCTGCTGTATGTGCAGTCACTTTACTTACTGAAACTATAAGCCAGAAAGACAGAACAACCAGGAAACGTGCATGTTGAAAAATACACTGCGTTGCTCAAAATGGCAGTGAAGAAAAATAAGTCCTAATTTTCAGTTCAAAGAGAGCAATCCATTAGCATTCCCATTCATCTCAGTGACAATTACTCAGCTGGTGCAAGCAACCAATGAAGTACGCAGCCTAAATAGTGCCAACTTTACTTCATGTGCTCTCGGGTCCAATCAGTTTTATGTATTTACTCCTGAGCCTTAAATGCCATGTGACTGATCACTCTATATTACAAATCCTGGCATAGATAGTGCAAAATATAAGCCTATTTCATAATTTCCATAATGGAAGATGTCTGTACTTATCGATTTTTTTTATATAAATTTATTTTTTATTATTTAAAGATTTATTTGATCCATTTACAGAGAAAAAAACAACCCAGTCTCATAAAAATATGTACCTCTGGGTGCTTTTCTGCAACACTGTTTTTATGTACCTTATTGCACGTTTCGCCGCAGTTTCAAAGAGGAATGTCCACTGAGTGGCGCTAAAACAAGGGTTCAATACGTAAACCCTGGCACGTTTTTATTATGTTGATATAGGTACGTATTGCTGTGTTTTTATTACGTTGCTTCAGGTACATATTGCGGCGGTTCAGAATTCAAATATCCGGGGACTGTCGCTAAAAGTTAATGCTCTATCGTGTTGGAAATATGCCCTACACCAAACCCAACCCTAAACCTACCCGATAGTGTTAACAAATGCAAAACTGATATAAATACTCATTTGTTGATGCAACCGTGTCATTTGAACTTACTTATATGCATATCTCAACCGTTTTGTCAAACCGTAGTTACATGGGTAAGTACATCTCCGTACTCCACGAGCTACCGAACAAACCTACCATCGATAAAAACCCATTGATATGAAGCTGGATATGTGTGGCGCTAACGTTCAAAAGCATCAGTTTTCAAATCTCCCAGCATATTAAAATTGTTTTGAAGTCATAACATGATATTCTTCAAGTAATTGTGCGAAAATTATGCTTTATTAATTCGAAGCTCTGTAAATGTGTGTGAAAAGGAATAAAAGGTGTCGGAGTTTTACTGCCTCTAGTGTTCATTTCAACTGGAAACGGCAGTTTTTTGTTGTGGGGGGGGAATTTTTTAATGGTGGTACGTATTTTGTGTCTCGCGAAAATGTGCCCCCGGGTACGTTTTTTTGCCATGAGACCAGGTTGGAAAAAAAGGTAAGCATGCTTGCTTATTTATTTATTTATTTTACCAAGACCCCCATTATCTGGGTTAACCACCCTGACTATAAAACAAATAATACATAATGCATCTATTGTTTTCAGGGTTTCTATGAGCTGATTTCATTGGTGACAAGTGACCTCACTTCTCCCAGGTTCAAGGGTCATTTTGTCAATCAGACAGTCAGGATGATTTCTGGGTGTGGGAAGCTCCATAATAACTTTAGCAGAGGGTGTTTGGCTCATGACGTATAGAGCATTCATTCTCCGAAACCTGTTTTGAAATCAGTGTGGCGATAAGCCACAAGTGTGGATGTTGTCATGACAGAACGATGGTTGAAAAAGCTGTTTTGGGAGGACGGTGGGCAAGATTGAGGTGAGGTCAGCCAGTTATGTTTTGGAATAAATTGAGGTGGTAAACTAGATCATGACCTTATTGACAGAATTTATTTGCATTTAGTGATCCCTCGAAACCCTGATCATTAACGTTATGCAACAAGTTACTGTATTTTTACACGTTGACCAGGATGACCGCGTGCAAAGTTTTTCAATATACTGAGTAAAGCTGAAGGTTGTAACTCAAATAAAAGAATAGTTCAGTTGTTCCAAACCCATATGACTTTCTTCCATGGAATACAAAAGCAGATATTAAGTAGCATGTTTACGCTGCTCTTTTCTATAATTAATGGTTATTCACACTGTTGCGTACATAAACACTTACAGTATTGGGGTGATGCATGACAAGTACAGTGAGTTACGTAATCAGATTACTTTTTTCAAGTAACTAGTAATGCATTACTTTTAAGTTTACAGCAAAATATCTGAGTTACATTGTGAAATAAGTAACGCAATATACTATGTTTTCCCATTTATTGACTGGCAGCTCTCCTGTCCACATTTTGAGAGAAATCAGGAATTACAGAGGCACTTCCTTCAGTCTGAGGCTTATTCATTTCACTTTTGGTGTGAAAGGGCCTTTACAGTTGCCATATAACCTTTGAGTTTTTTGTTATTGAAAACCAAACCCAGGTGACAAAATGTAATGCAAAAGTAACATAATGCTTCTTGGTCACTTGTCAAATACATCGATCATGTTAATTTGTTGTACATATGCTCATATTTTCTTACTTCTGTTGAAAGATGCTCTGAAGCATTCTCAAAGTGTTCAATTCAAAACATTTAAATCTGTTAATTCCTTTGAAATGATTCGGAAATTAGACAAACAGAAGAAGAAATTACATCACTTCCTGTTACACAAAATCCTTAAAAGTTCAGTATGAACAAGAACACCCAAATATAAGTTTTCAGCGTTGGGGAAAGTTACTTTTAAATGCAATGCATTACAAAATTGCGTTGTTCCCTAAAAAAAAGTAACTCATTCCAATGTCGTCTCAGACTTTTGACTCTACTGTATGTGACATTCAGGAATTCAGGCCTTTCCAGATTTGATTACACCATGACTCTCACATGAGAAAAGGAAAGAGTGATGAAAATACTTTCCAGAAGAAAGAGATCGGTCTCTGTTTCACCTCAAGGCCGCTGCGTGCACTAAAACTGAGCGCAGAAGGCCCACAGTTCACTGCACAAGCCCAAACAAACAGAGGAAGAGCGCAGAAGAATAAAGAGAGACAGAGGAACGCCAGTAGCTTGATGTGGGTTGACCGGTGTCAGTGGCGAGTCAGTCATCCAGACCTCTATTTCATCTAATCTGGGAATTTGGAGGGACAGGGGTAAAGAGAAACAAGGGAGAGAGGAAGAGGTGAAAGAGTGCAGTCTGATGAGAGCTTCCTCTGGGACGCTGCGTGTTTTCCAAAGGAAGCGCATGAGGGCTAATCTCTGGCCCCTGGAGAAGACAGCAGCTCCTGCCGGCCCTTGGCACATTGTTCCATTATCATCAGGCATGGTGGATGAGTCTCGACTCATTCAGCCTTTTGCTTATCATGAGTTGTGGTCAACAACACCCAAATGCACAGACACAGAGTTTGCAATTCTGAAATGGCACACACACACACACACACACATATGCGCAATGTACCCACGCAAATGCATATGAGCTAAAGTCTTGTTCTATTCTCAGCTTGTCAGTATACGGTCACTTCTTCCGCTTTTTCACAACTTGCGTGAGGGGAAGTGTGAAGAAGAAAGGGATTAATTGGTAAGTATACACAAGCTCCAGCCTTTCCTCAGGGACTCCTTCATTTTCCACTTTGCGGTCCGCTCACCCCCCTTCCTTTTGGTCCGCTGGAAGTCACATCTGCTGTGTCACAATGACCACAACGACCTGGACCTGCTGCTGTAATTATCTGTAATTAATGCAGTCATTAGTAGTTGGCAGCTGCAGAGCAGACTGCAGTGCGCGATTCAAGTTTCTTTGCAATGTGCGCAAGGAAAGGGAGGGTTATTCATAGGGGTGTTGTTACGATATTATTGTTTTTCAATATGTTGAGCAGCACGGTGGGTTAAGACTGACGGCTAAAGAAGGACTGTAGATGAGGTCAGATTTATACTTTGATGAATGGATGTAATTATAGTTAATGAGTAACTTTTTAAGTAGTTAAGTAATTATATAAACTATATTTCTAAATTTTGCAAAACTTTGACACAATGCTAGGGTGTTGTGGTGGTTGCCACAACAAGGCAAAGGTATCTAATCCTGAAGTCTCACCTGACTCATCCTGGAAAACTGTGTTACATATCCAGTCTCAGGTGTTTGGAGTCAAATTAGCTTATTTTCCTAGCTAACGTTAAGCCTATGAAATTGGATATAAAAAGCATGTGGCTCCAGAGTGCTGAAATTTTACAGCGTTGCAATGACCGTCCTTTGGCCTCACCTGCCAAAGTTCAGTAAGTGGGTAAATGACATAAAGCAGCCAGAGGTTAGCATTGCATCAGTGTCTCAGCAATGGATGCTCTGCAGTGAATGGGTGCCGTCAGAATGACAGTCCAAACAGCTGATAAAAACATCACAATAATCCACAAGTAATCCACAGCACCCCAGTCCATCAGTTAACATCTGGAGAACCCAAAAGCTGCATGATTGTAATAAACTAAACCCTCATTAAGACATATGAACTTCACTCCAGTGAAAAAGTTGTCTGGTCTGAATCAGAGAGAAATCTGTAGTCCAAAACAGCTCTAGACAAATATGTGGCTGGATTTTGATGAGAGGGTGACAGGAGATGCACTTTTTCACTTGAGAAAGCAGAAAATTATGGATTATGGTGCAGAAACATTCAACCATGAACCAGACATCGGGTTTTCATGGAACTCAGGCTCAATGGAAAAACGCGCTTCTACCCACATTTTTTCCAAACTCTAAAAACTGGCCTATATATAGAACTGACTGCAGTTTCCAGCAGAAATAAACACTAGTACCAGTAAATCACCAACAACTTTTATTTCTTTTCACACAAATTACGACTCTGTGGCAGATTAATGATTAATAAACAATTACACCGTGTCTACAGCGGACATGAGCGGTGCGGCGCGACGCGACAAAATACAATAGAATCCATTATAGTCAGTGATGCTCTCTACACTGGATGCGGCACAGGCGACGGGACACGACAAAATACCCAACAAAGTGAAACTGATGCCTCATTCTAATTATGACGTACTGACACAAAGTGCAACAGCCGCTTTGTCGCGTCCAAGTGTTAGGGACAGATTTCAAGAGTGTGTAGTGCGACGTGGCATAACAACTGTCACGTCCGATGTAGACACAGTGTTAATTTCATGCTGTTCTTTCATAATACTGTGTTATGACATCAAAATGCTTTTACCATGGTGCATCATTTGCAAACTAATACATTTTGATGTTGCATCCCATAACCAGTTCCGTATCTATGCCATTTCTGTTGTAGTAAACTTGCTCGGTAGCACACCCGGTACAGCAATGCACTTGTGATGAAGAGAGGTTCTATTGTGATGCTCAGATATGAGTCAGGTGAAACACGAGTCACAACACTCATTGAAAGTGCTCAAACACTTGTAGAAGCAAGACAAATGTCATGGTTGCTTTAGCAGATGCATTTTTACCTCAAGCTTTTGCTAATACTATCGGTTAGGTTTAGGGTTGGGTTTAATGTAGGTGCATTTAATTTCAAATTTGCTCTGATATGCACAACAGCAAATGTAGTGAAATGCTTCAGATAAAAATAAATGCATTTTTAGTGCCACTCACTGAACATTTCACTTTGAAAGTTTTGAAACATGCAAGAACCAATGTAATATTTAGCAGAAATGTTGCCACAGGCATGTTTTTCCAACAATATACAGTATTTTTTTAAAATTAAAATAGCTTAATTTCATAGAATTGTACATTCACTACACTGTCCATTAATAATAATTTGTGTATTTTTTTCAATACTTCATGCCTCTTAACTGATCAAACTCCCTTCACAGCCCACCACCGCCTTCTATGAGATCAAAACATCACATTATTAACCTCTTTCATACGGCTATAAATAATACATACCATCACAGTTAGCTATGTGTCTGTCAGTGCAGAATTGCAGTGTGACTACAAAGGTCGAATTGTGTCAGGATATGTCTGTTTGAGCTTGTATACACAACTAGGGTTAGTTATGCTCCCTGTGAGTCAATGTGGGCACCTGTGTCTGATAACTGGAGAGAAATGTTACCATACGCTGACTCTATCCCTTCAATCAACTTCTCATTGAGGAAATCTGCAAAGGAAACTGGATTTGGAATTCTGACAGGTATGTCGGGATAATCCGTGGGACAGACCTTCAGAGCCACGTGTCAACCAACAAGAGAGAAAATCTCAGCTGTCAACAGACTAAATAGGGAACAAGGGATCAGGCCCACACGTGGGTCTTTGGGTAATATTTTTATATTTGAAATATGTCCTAATGCATGCCATATGTGCAGATGGTATGTCCGTTTTACTTAGTGTTTAAATTCCCAAACCGTTTTGGGAGTAACAGATTACGTAATCAGATTACATTTTTACTTTCCACCATAATATCAGAAGATACTTTAACAGAAATAAGTTAATTTAATTATTTATTTATTTATTAGCACAATTGAAAGTTTCGTCCTTCAACATCTGATGATGTTCAAGTATTGCAGTAGTTGTTGTAGTGTAATCATATTGGATACCCTTGTGAAAATGATGTACACTTCAGCAATATTTTATAAAGAGTACTAAGAGTATTAATATACTCTAAAGTAATATACTTAAGTGTGAACTGAATGTAATACCTTCTAAGAATTGTATGTTCATTGCAAATAGATAAACATGTATTACACTTTAAATGTATTAAATGCAATTAGCTGAGCTTAAGAGTCTTTTGTGATCCACTTACGTATGACTTAATTACTTCTTATATTTCCTTTCAAATTACTTTCTATTGTCTTTGAAATGTGGTTAAAGTGTAGTAAACGGAAATATACTTGAATGTCATTTCTACTGAAACTTGAATGTCACATATTTAAATGTATTTATAATTACACATTTGTAATGATGGTCAATTTACTATATTTAAAACATAGTAACCTTAAATGTAATAGCGAATAACACAGTACAGTAAAAATTATAATACTATAAAAAAAACAATAATAAAAATGTTACATGTAAAGCACACTTAAGTATGTTAGCCAACACATCAAAAATAAAGTGTTACTTCTTCAACATGGCAAATTCTTATTAAAACCATGATTTAAAATGTACTTTAAAGTAAAACTTTTACAAAGTGCACATTTTAAAAGTATGTTAAGAAACATGAAAGTGTCTCTCTTTAAGTGCACTTAACTGGCTATTTATTTCAAGTACAGTTTTTTAAATTCATTCTTTTACAATTTGAAATACACTACAAGTGCACATTCTGTACATTTAAATGCATTTCTTTTTATCAGAAGGGTGTTGTACTTCTAGAGAGTGAGTGTCATGCTTATCAGCGACTTACAGAGCACAGCAAATTTTCTTTTATTTGTATTTTAAAAACTTCAAAATACTGCAAATAAAACTGCACTGGAGTGCATCAGTAGAATCTGTTTAATGGGTAATGTTGCCAAATACTGAAACTAGAGACTAGTGAACTAGAGACTAATGAATTGTAGTCATCATTACACAGTAAGAGTGGCGGTGGTCTTTTTCCCACAGAGGTGACAGGTGAAGATTGAGTAGATTTGTGTTTGTGATGCTGTGATGTCCTCTGAGACGTGTGAGAGCAGGAACTCAGGACGGCTGCTGTCTCATTAAACGCCACTGCACAGACAGGAAATGGCAGTGAATACAGGAAGTGAGGGCAGAGTCCTATCGCGCACACAACGCATACACATACAAGCTCATACTCAATCTCTCATCGTTTCTCTGGGACTGTCATTATTACGCACACACACACTCATGTCGGTGTTGTTATCTTCTTTTCCCAGGGTTTCCTATGGATTCACGCCCAGAAAAGGTCTCGAATCATCATCACGGATCACAGCGGTACAGGATACACACACCACCATGTTAACTCCCATTATAACTGGGTCATTGACTAGAGTTTAGCTTATTTGTATTTGTACACATAAGCTATCCTATAGTCAATGACCATAATTAAAAAGTAATAACACACCATTGCTCATTGCATGCAAGACTAAAATATACTGTACCTTTGAGCTCTAGATTTCCACCAAAAGGCAACATAAAATAAAATAAAATTAAAGGGCTAATTCACACAGACAAGATGGGCTTTTAAAAAAAATCTTGGCTGTCTATGAAGTAGAAAGGCAACTTTTTTTTCTTTTTTTTATTGGCGCCGGAAGGTCATTTGTGCAAGCAGCTTATTGTGACCTATAGTTATGCTTTAAAGTTAAGCGCCCTCTAGCAGGTATAAAAATAATGACAGTGTTGTGTTGCGTGTGTCTTCATGAAATGATGTTAGACCATCTTTACCAAACAAAATGCAGGTTTGCTTAAATGCAATGTGTGGACTTTTTTACACAATCCCTTACCCACCATTTTTCCTATTTATAATTTGCAAAAATTATATTTATGCATTGGGCAGATGCTTTGGAAATTGATTTCAAGGTATACATTTTATCAGTACGTTGCTAAAATGCAATGCTCTTGTAATTGAGCTACACAAATCCCAAATTATAACACAGATAAAAGGGCACGATGCATTATTTTGAAGGTTTCTGTGGCATGTCCTGCTGTCAGTAGGGACACTAATTTAGTAAATGCTCCTATAGGTCATATATCAGGGAAGTGACGAACGACCTATAAGGTTGTATGGTTTGGAAAATTGGGAAAATGGTTGGAAAATGCTTCTGCGTTTTCTTTTACCAAACATGTTGGAAAACTTTACCACCCATAATGCTCTGGGCTCGAGCCAACTGTCCTAAGCTGGGATACAAAAAAATGCAAAAGTACAAAGTTTTCAAAAAAGCCCTGGAGCTGTCAAAAGTCCTTTTGCTGACAAAAAAACAAAAAACAATATCCAGGTACATGGGAAGGAGTACAAATTGTTCATTTACATATACTACCTACACTGTAATAATATAAATATGGTTGAAAATCGGCAAAGTTTGCATACTTTTTATATTTCATGCATCTTTTAACACACATGTAGGTAACTTCATCTCTGCTGTCCTTTCTTTTATTTTTTTTTCAAAAGAAAATGTGAAGATTTGACAACTATTACCACCTGTGCCCGTAATATACTCTCTTCCAAATGCTTTACTAAACTACAAATAAATAAATCTATAATATTATATTAGATTTTATATTTCAGCTTAAAATCTACTCTCTACTCTTTCTCGACATATCTGGTTATGTAATCTACATCAGGGTCATTTAAATTAGGTTTAAAGTGTCCATGTTGAAAATAGAAAGGGGTGCGGTGTCCTCATTGAGCTGGGGAAGTGACCTTTGGGTCATGCAGAGGACTGTTTGGTCCCAAAGCGAAGGGCCAGACAGCCATTATCTCGGTGGTCCTTTCCTGCACCTCGAGGACACCTTGTACATGGTTGAGACGGGTCTTTTCTAGGGGATGCTGCATGGTTACAATGATGACATACAATTACCAACCTCTTAAAGTATTGTATGATATTCTATTTGTGCACCACAGAGTACAAGCTATGATCACAAACCAGAGTCACAATATAGTGTAAAATATTTTCACTGCCACAGTTATTTATAGTAGTGTTTCTCAACTGCAGTCACACCAGCCAGAAAGTGTTAGATGTCTCACTAATTAAAACACTTGATTTAGTTCATTAGCTTCTTAGTATGTTGAATAGGGGGACATCTAAATCATTCTGGGAGGTGGGTCCCGAAGACTGGAGTTGAGAAACGCTGATGTGAAAGTTATTTCTGCAGCACCAGAATATAGTATACATGAATACTGTATATGCTGTATAGATATGTATTTATTTATGTAGATCACATTTGAGTTGGGTGGCAGAGATGCATTATGTGAATATTGAATAACAATAAATTACTGACAAATCTGGGTTTAAGTGGGGCGGAACATTAAGCATTGGACAGAGAGCATTGGGGTGCCACAAGGTTCAGTGCTTGGTCCACTCCTTTTCTCCATATTCACAAGTTTACTGTGCACGATTATAAAGGCACATGGGTGTTCTGCTATTCAGATGATATGCAGCTCTACCCCACTGTCTTAGCTCATATCTCTGCCTGCCTTTCAGAAATTGCAGTTTGGTTGAATGAATGTCAACTTCAGCTCAACACTGTGAAGACAGTGCTCCTTTTCTTTGTTACCAACATACTTCCATGGTTTGTGTTTCTGAAAATCATAGTTCTGACAAACTTTCGCAAACAAGGTCACAAAGTTATGTGTTTGGAACTACAGCTGTCCATCTGTAGTTAGAAGTATAGATACTTGTAAGTATGACATATGGACTTAAGCCCAGACACACCACATCAACATCAAATAACCAGTGAGGATGATGATTTTCAAAGTTGATCAAGTGCCAAAAAGTTGCACTTGAACTAACAACAAAGACTACAGCCAACTAGCACTCTCGTTCTGGACCTGTGGAAATAAATCTCCCTACCAGCAGGTGGGAGTAGTCTGTATTTGAAAAGGGAAATCTGATAAGCTAGTACTGCGGATATACAAACCGTAAACTAAAAAGTGCTTTCTTGACTTTATCGCTTTGGTTTTCGGCACTTTTATTTTGCTCATAGCACACTGGTGGTTCACTAAGTTCAACAGCCAATCAGGGCAATCTCTCTCACCAACGGACTCCATTGGCTGAAACATGTTCAGTCGGCAGCCCAACATATACGGAAATGAAATGTTTGACATGCATATTTACTTGTACGCCTCTTTTCTCAAGTTGTGCTCTCATTATAAATGTCTTTCTGTTATTTATGTAAATGAGCTATAGTTATCTAACTATAATTCGATCTCGAATCAGTTAATTAGAAGTTATTACTCTATCTGCATGATGTCATTAACAGAAGTTCTATAGGTGTACCAAAAATGTGCAGCAAAGTTACTACAGTTTCTTGAAACAGTCACGGCTGGCTAGTTAATTTCTCCATTACATCATACTAGGCTGCTTATGCAGCGAGTTAAGTCATTGTACAGGAAACGCACATCAGATCAACGGATGCTGCCTTCACATGCTCTCAGGATTATCATAAATATGAGTTTCCTAGTCAGAAACTGGACATGAACGGCTTCGCAAAGCATGTTTACGACTGGAAAACTAATAATTTTGATACCTGAGTTTCCAGTTGGGCGCACCGTAAACATGTCAGAGGTCAGAACTATTGCTCTAGTGACTGTTAAGTTTTACTTGTTTTTCCCACAAAATCTACATTACATTGCCATTACAGTCGTGTATATTTAGTGAAGTGACGTGTGGCCAAGTATGGTAACCCATACTCTAAATTTGTGCTATGCATTTATTTGGGGTTATTGGCGATTGGGGGTTCGGTGTCTTGCTCAAGGGAATCTCAGTGGTGGGTATTGTAGGTGGACGAGAGCGCTGTTCATTCACTTTTCCCCCACCGACAACTCCTGCCGATACTGACACTCAAACAGTATCACAACATCTAGCTACTGGGGTGCCTCAGGGCTCAGTACTTTGACCACTTCTCTTCTCTGTCTACATGGCATCATTAGGTTCTGTCATTCGGAAACATGGCTTTTCATATCACTGCTATGCTGATGACACTCAACTCTACCTCTCATTCCATCCTGGTGATTCAATGATAGCTGCTCACATTAATCCGATCAGCAGAGTTTACCCGTCACATTTTGGTAATGGTACGGTTCACTTGGAAGCTCAACCGAGGTGGTACTAAAAAAAGTACCAGGTACCAGGTAATGTACCCAGTGGAAAACCCCCCAAAAGTGAACCGTACTGAGCCATACCATGCAGTGGAAAAGCGCCATTAGTCTAATTTTTCTGGCTACCTAAGCCACTTGCACCAAATTTCAGGGTTTGGCATTGTTCTTCAAGGCCTAGAAGTTAATCTTGCCTAATATAGTCCTGTAAATTTGTGTTTCCTCCCAAACATTTGGACTAATAACTTGGCATTGTGTGCAATTGTTGCCTCTATTTGCCACATTTGTCAAATTTATTGTGATGTTCCTCATTTGTAAGTGGCTTTGGATAAAACTGTGTGCTAAATGAATAAATATAAATCTCAATGTGGAGATTTCTTGCCACTGTGTGCCGCCATTAGCCACCATGGTTCTTCACGGTTCTCCACTTTCATACTTCTAACAAAATTCATTCTGAATTCCCTGTCGGATTTTAGAGAAACAACCAGAGAAAGCTAGACAGTTTCAGCAAGGTCATGGCACAATAAACCCCACTCATCTATCAGTTTGTGTTCATGACCCCTTTGTTCAGGACCTCGGGTGTCCTCGCGGTCTCTCTGGGGACGGTGGAGACGGTTTGACTCGTATTCCTGCAGTGGAAGCCATTTCACGGCCTGCTTCCCACTACAAAGCCACTGCCACTGTGTCTCCAGCCAAGAATAAGCCTGCTATTACCATATAAAAGTCTCATGTAATCAATCCCACATTCAGTTCCACTGTTTCTCATAGAGTCTGGTAGCAGATATCAGGGCAGGATAGCAGTTATGCATTTTTCTTTATTCTTTATTAGGGTGACACAGGGTTAGTGGAGAGCCTTGTAAAGATAGAAGATGTCTAAATAATGCAAAGACCTCTTAGTTACATAAACGAGTATTTTAATACCATTCTGTTGCGTAAATGAAAGTGATTTATATGTAAAACATATTTTATTGAATTTGGCAGATTAAATAAATTACACTTTGTAAGTCATTGACACCAACCCCATACACTTAAAATGGTTTCGAAAAGGGTTACCAGCATGTCATAAGAAAACCTCCATTGATTCCAAGAACAAAATGCCAACATAATTCCTGTGAGTCCATTCGGTAATCCTTTATTAGGTTCCACTGATTCCATAAGAGAACCATTCAAAGTATAATTCAATAGAAATGAAAAACAAACTATCAATGAATCATATGTGTGTGAATGGAAGTTCTGGTAAAGCGTCAAACTAAAAATAAAAAAAAAACAATTTGGTGCAGATGCTGATATTTATATGGCCAAAAATAAGATTAAATTCTTAAAGCTTGTAATATAAATCAATGATATCTTTATAACAGTATAGCAGGCACTTACATAAAATGACACAACTATATCTCTCAATAATATATATGTCTTAGTAAGATGATATTTAAATGCTTACTTTGATGCTCCAAACATATAATGCAGTGATTGAGAGCTTGAGAGAAAAGAAATAAGAGAAAAAATAAAGGCTACTCAGAAGATGTGAGCTGTTCTGGAGGCGTGTGAAGCTCATTTCCTCCGCTCTGGGAGGAGGACAGTGAACGTAACAGCTTCTGGAAAAAACAAAAAACGATAAATCAAAAGATCGAGGATCGATTTGAGGGACTCTAAAACATGATTGAGGAGAATCAGTAAAGCTGAGCTGCTTTCAGTCAAGTAAGTGATTCATATGGACGATATTACTGCAGTTATTCTGACCTTAACTGATCAAATCAGTCACAGATCTGACACGAGATATAGCAGCAGCTTGAAAGCAGTTACACTACCAGTCCAGTGAGTATTAATCAATAGGTTCGCGTGGTTTTCACTCAAAGTTTTGATCATGTTGATCAATTAGACGCGAGTTTTAGCGCATTTAAATATTGCGCATCAAATATGATTCGGTACGGCTTTAAAGGGTTTTTAAGCAATGGAGCAGTTGTTACATCATTTGACAGCTGTCATTCTAAAACCTGCACTTCTTTTTTCATTAGAAAAGTATCAAACCATTTGTAATTTACAGTCTGAAGAAATTTGAAGTGGATGTGGAAGGATGTGTTGATAAACAGCATTGGTTTACTTATTTATGATTTGTTTTATGCTCTGTCGTAATCAGTTAATCAGTTTAGCCCCACTTTTAACGTCTGCCTTTTTGTTGTACTTACTTCTGTACAAGCAGGGAACTCCTAATTTATGTTAATGATCGGAATCTGTTTTAGCCCTCGATGTGAAATAATCTATCGAGATCCTGCTGTGGGAAGGAGTTTAGTTTTCAGTCGGTGGAAGTCTGTCCTGCCCAGGCAGGTCTGGGATTCATTTTGCGTAAAACAAACTGTAAAATGTCATAACATGCTGTAAGAATGTGCATTGATTCACTTCGGTTAAAATGGACGGACAACCATCCACTAATTGATTGCTTGCCTGTTCAGTAACAGAGCTGCACTGATTGGTTTTTAAGTGTGCTCTGATGCATTTATGTTCGCTTTGATGAAATTTCCCCGCCAGAGTGGTACTGAGAGTCAGGTTCACCTGTGAGTTTTACTGCAGACTCAGTCAGTCAGGAAGTTCAAGTAGCACAATGTAAAAGAAAAAAAACAGAAGAAAGAAAACTGGGAATATGATTTCTCAAACAAGAACCAAGTATCAACAAGGACCATCCTTTCATGTACAGGACTAACTACTAAGTAACAAAACTATAGAGTATAACTATAATAGATATATTATTTTAAAAAATTATAGAACATAAAAAATAATAAACTATTGTTCAAAAATACCCTTAATTTATCTTTTACAATACTTTTCACCATGTGGACCTGACCAAACCTTATAGAAGACCTTTTAAAGAATTAGTAGAATTTTAAAGAAGTATTTTTTCTATATATATATTATAGATAGATAGATAGATAGAACAAATAAATAAATACATAAAATAAAGATTAACACTGGACCCCATTGACTATCACTGTAAATAAATAAATAATAAAATGTCAATAAATCAATAACTTTAACTAGTGTAGTGTAAAAATGGTCATATGGATTGAATGAACAGTATCAGTTACTTTACTGACGTGAGACACCATAAACACTTCATTAGAAATGTGTTTGAACAATGATTTTAATCAGTTCATTTGTCCACGAACACTTTTTGGCTCTATAAAGTTGGGTTACATGTCACTGAGATAATAATTACTATTATGTTCTCCTTATTTCTCTACTTTAGTTTGTCATGTTAACTGCACTAGCAGCAGTGTGTTTGGGCAGCTGTGCTCTGCTGTAACCGCGGTTAGATGGCAGCAGTCAGCCGTCTCTGCGCATGTCATTGTGTCTGAATTCACTCGATTGTGAAGGAAAAGTCTTTTAGAAATCCACGAGAAATAACAGCAGAGAAAATGAAAGGTCGCATTGAAGGACAGAGAGCCACATCAGGAAGAGGAGGAGCGCTGATCAGGTGAGATGACTGCAGGTAGCACAGTAGCTTTCTTTAACTATCAGCTTCTTGTTCTCTTTTTTGTGTGTGGTCTTTTAGAAATGAATTCTCACCGGTTTATGTAATTAATCTACTAACATTGACATGAATCACATGAGAATTCTGTCATTTCTCTCATATCTCAAACTATGTGTTGTTTAATATTCTCTGGCAAGTGAAATTTTATAGCTATATTTTTAACAATCAAAAAACATTTGTTATATTTTTGCATAATTTGACAGAATTATTGGAAATTGAGAATGATGCAAATAAAAGTCTATTGGCTAAACAAGGACACTAACTTTCTTCATAAAGCTTTAGTGGTGTTATTGTTTGGGGCTGGAAAAGATGTAGTCATTTTGAAAATTGTTTATAAATAATTTTCACACAATAAATATTAAAATGGTTTAAGCTTATTTCACAATTTGTTTAGATCACCGTACAGTAGTTTTAAATATGTAACAATTCAGATTTTTTAGAAATGGATTTACATAGTTTGGATAAAACAGTTAAAATCAATACTTGAAAAATTAAAGAAAATTCAATAAAATAAAATGCATACATAAATAAATAAAATGGAAAGATTAAATATTTTAGTTTTAATACAAATCAACCCATGATGCATAAAAGTGACTGAAGTTCATAATGCACCTGACAATGATATTAAAGGAAGACAGAACAAACGTTCATTGTTACTATTTATATTTACTCTAATTTAGTTTTTTAGTTTTCACTTTCAAAAGTACTACATGTGCATGATTGTTTGACATTCAACAGGCCTCATTTATTAAACAAGCAGAATGAATTTTCGGTGTAAATCATGTATTAATGCATTATGTGAAACGTTTGCTAAAGCACCAACACACAAAAGATGAAAATTTGTTGTCAGTAATGGTAGTAAAAATTCAAATAATATACAATATAGAAAAAAAATATATATATATATATAATAGAATCTCAGGAACCAGTATGAAATTAAAGCAGTGATTAGTTTCTGAGGAATATGAGTTTTACAGCAACAGATGCATAATTGTCCTTTCTACGTGTAACGCTGGCTGGTGGGTGGAGGGGTGCTGCAGCATGGCGCTCCCTATGGCGCCCGCCCGCCGCGCGGCCGCCGCCCGCGCGCCGAACAGCACGCACGCGCGCGAGACGCCGCGCGCGCGCGCGCGCACACGCGGCGCGCGCGCGCGCGCGGCGCGCGACGCGCTCTGCGCCGCCGCTCTCCTCTCGCGCGCGCGCGCGCCTCGGCGGCTAGGACGCGGAAAAGAAAGAAGGAGGGCAGAGCGAGAGAGAGCGAGCGCGGGAGGGAGCAAACCGCCACCGTGCGCAGGAACACGTCGACCCAAGAGAAAGAATAGGAGAGAAGGCAGAGAGGGCCAGGAAACATGAAGAAAGAGTAAGGAGAGAACGACCGACAGCGGCGCGGCTGATCGAGCCGGGGACGAGCAACAGACGCGACTTGGAGAAGCACCTAGCAGTAGCGCACCAGAGAGAAGAGAGAGTGCAGAAGGAGGAAGACAGTGAGACGCGCTCGCTCTCTCGCTCGAGACTCTAAAGCACGAGCATCAAGAGAGAGAGAGAGAGAGAGACGAGAGAGAGAGAGAGGGAGAGAGAGGCACTACAAGAGCACCGGCAACGCACTCGGCTCGGCCATGCGGCGGAAATTTGAGAATAGGTTAGAGGACAACACTCCCATCAGCCACGCGCATCTCCTCTGCTCGCTCCGGCGCGCCTGATACCGAGGGCGAATGACAGAGGATATCACTGAGGCGCTCGCGAGAGACGGAGCGCACGGGAGCAAGCGCGCGCGCGCTCCGCAGCTGCGCGC
>JADLZN010006344.1:0-39791 GCA_018155175.1 Sinocyclocheilus anophthalmus
TCACTTTTGACATGACAAAAGTTCAATTGAGGTGCGATTTCATCCATCAGATCTTAATTAGCCTAACCAACGGCAGCTTTTATACCTCAGTAAAAAGTAGATAATTTGATTCGCAAAATAATAAGCCTAAACTGAAAATATTAAATACAATTATAAAATGTTAAAAAATATTTTTAAATACAGTTTTATTTATCATATATTGTCATATTTATTTTGTTTTATTTTTGTAATGTTTTTGTAAAGTCATAATTTTGTTATAATATAATATTGTTTTGAATTGATGCTATTTACAAGGGTTTCTATTAACTGTTTTCATAGTGATTGTTTTTTGAGAGTTGGTGAATTGTATTAAAATCAGTTTTATTAAAACAAGTTACTCTTAATTGGAATTTATAACATGCACATTCTGTAAAGTTGCTTTGAAACAATATGTATTGTGAAAAGCGCTATAAAAATATTGTGAATTGAATTGAATTAAAACCAGACCAGAAACATTCAAAAATGTATTGTCGCCATTTTAATAGATAATAACAAATTATATTTCAGTGATATTCTGACCAAGAAATGTCCCCAATTTCTATTTCAGAAATCTGTGAATGCAACCATATTAATGACTCAAAAAAAGGACAGACAGCTGTATTGTTAATGTGGCAAAAAAAAAAAAACAATAGCAAAACACTGAGACATTCTTTAAAATATCTTCCTTTTATATTCCACAGAAGAAACAAAGTCATACAGGTATGGAACAGCATGAGGGTGAGTAAATGTTGACAGATTTTTTCATTTCAGAGCAAACTATCCCTTTAAAAAGGCCAATACGTACCTACAAAATCCACAAGACTGTAGGGTATCCAGTTTTAGGTTTCAAAAGGGTGCTCGCAAGTAAAACCATAAGGATTAAGGAGGTATTTGGGACAGATCTTCAGACTTGTCTATTATGGTCTGCCTCAATTAAAGGGGTCATATTATGCGATTTCAAGTTTTCCTTTCTCTTTGGAGTGTTACAAGCTGTTCGTGAATAGATAAGATCCCTAAAGACTAAAGTCTCAAACCCCAAGAGATATTCTTTATAAAAGTTAAGACTGGTCCATGCCTCCTAAAACTCCTCGTTCAAACACGCCCCCACATGTCTACGTCACTATGTGGGAAATTTGCATAACACCGCCCAAATGTTCACACAAAGAAAGAAGGCGTAACTTTATTGTTGCTGCCGCCGCCATCGCCATGTCGTGAAGGCGGTGTGTGTTTCGTTATGAAAGCGAAACTGCTTTGTTTGGCCTTCCAAAAGAGAACACGACTAGAAATCAGTGGTTAAGTTGTATTTACAACACTGTTCCAGAACAGTTCAACCAAAATATTCAGATGTGTGCAGCACATTATATGGAGGACCGTTTCCTGATCCTGATCGAGTAGACTACAATGCCGGCTGTTTTGACTCACAGTCTGTAAGTACGTTTTCATATTTAAAGAATTTTCCACTGATGATTCAAAAGCGAGTTTTTTTTGGGCAGTGTAGAGTAGCACTTGTTGTTTGTCATTTATCCGATCACAAATGCAGACATGGTTTTATGTTTGCGCGATGCAACGCAACAGTATAAGTCATTATAATCTGTAATTATGTCCCCACTGGATGCAACAAATTCCTCGTTTATAATGGGTTTTCAATGTTTTTGTCTCGTCGCTCCGGCCGGACAGGGCATCACAGTATGGTAGGGGTGTAACATTTCCTTCACATGCTTGAGGTATTCGGCCAATCTCAACACACTGGTTAGCTGGCCAATCTGAGCACACCTCGCTTTTTCAGACCGATGAGCTTTGTAAAATCGACGCGTTTCAGAAAGGCGGGGCATAGAGGAGAAACAATAATGTACAGTATGTGGAAAATAATGTGTTTTTTAACCTTAAACCACATAAACACATTTCATTACACCAAATACACAAAATAATGTTCTTTTTAGCAACATCAGATGACCCCTTTAAAGAAAAAGCCATGAATCTATTGAGGTATGAACATGATTCAAGTTTTTATTGCAGTACCACAGGTGACCATTCACTCTGCAACAATAACTGTAATTCAGCAGGCATATAAAAGTTATGAGACCACCATAAATCTCTTTATTTGGGGTCATATAGTGAAGGTTAAAGTTTGAGCATTGCGTTTTAAGAACGCTGTTGTGTAAATTGCAAGATTACAGTTACAAAGCAGAAACACCACATTTACATGAGGACATTCTTACATTTCAGTTTGCAAATACACACTTTTTAAAACATTAAGAGATGCATAATCTGTTATAATTTTCATGGATTCACATAGTTGGCCTAATGTACCTTTTTACAGCACAGAGAGCCCAGAATGAAAATTAACAGCCAGAAACTATTTGAACAAAATTAATTCTCTATAATCATGTGGTTCACACTAAATGAAAATGGAGCACTTTACTGCCGTTTGTTCTCAATGGTCATGAGTGACTGCTGTTATGAACCTACAAATGTGGTTCATATGCTCAAGACCCCATATCATCTACTTTTAGAGTGTCCTTTCACAATGCCTTTATGGACTGAAATGAAGGGAGAGAGTCAATTTTTCAAACAAAGAAGCAGTTTTTTTTCAGTATGCTTTTGTGCTGTTGCTTTTATTCAAGGTTAATTAGAATGACTAATTAGAAAGTCTCTCAAACTTTCTGTAAGTGCTGTGCTGAAAGATTGGTTTACGTATATTTTTCGGTTCACGTATGGGAAGAACATAACTTGCTCTGTCACGTTACCTCCCTTCAATAGACGGCCAACTGATCATTATTCAAAGTCAACATCATTATTCTGAAATCCTTTATTGAGAATTTTGACAAAAGCAGGAGGCTGCAAAGGTCAGTTTGAATGAGAGAGATTCTTATCCGAGCATATAGTCATTCTTATTCTGAACAGACTTGCACACTTGCTCAACAATAGAGCACTTTCCATGAAAACACTTTTAAATCAATCATAAATGTGTATTAAAAACCACAAAAGTGATTGCCAGCAAATTCTGGTCAAAGAGCAAACCACACAAAAGATCACCAGGCAAGTGTGGTGAATGAAGAGTAAGAAGGAGTGAATGAACACTGTGGAAGGAGAGAGAGAAAGGGAACAACAGAGCTTAGATCAGGTGTTTTACTGTGCAGAAACTGTAACTTACTGTGGATGATATTCAGTTTCCTAAAACTACAACTAGTAATTTTTAAATTTTGCATGTGAATTTTTGTGATTTACTAAATATTACACTAAAATGTTATGGTAAGATGGGCATGCAAAATTTAATATACAATATCTTGGCAATTTATATTAAATATCGACCTATACAGATATATTTAAAATCATTAAAATATTGGCTGATAAACAATATTGCACCGATATTGTGCATCTTGTGCATCATTGCTCATAGTAAACAGCATAAAGCTGGTAGCAAACTGTGCTATTTTTGCCACAGTTTTGACACATGATTTTGTGGAAGCTTAAAAGATTTACTTTGTCATTGGGGCATTGCATTCATTTTATCATAGTTTTTTTCTTTCTTTCTTTCTAAAACATTAGCTTCATGGGCTTGCTTGAGTTGCTTGGTATCACTTCAATCAATTAACCACCTAGTAATTTTCTATAAAGCACCCAGAACACCTTAGCAACACCCTAGCAACCACCTAGCCATGCCCTGGAATGCACCCAGAACACATAAGCAACCACCTGGTAATACACACACAAAACACCTTAGCAACACCCTAGCAAACATCTGGCCAGCCTAAGGCCTTGTTCAGACTGTCAGTCCAAATCCGATTATTTGTGTATCTGATTGGAATCTGATTTATATGACTGACTGTCCACACTGTGTATCGCAACTGTCCAGATCCGATTTTTGTGTCCCATGGCGCTCTTTCAATTTACTGGAATATCTGCATTGGTTTCTATGAAAACCAAGTTACATTGGTACATCTACGCTAAAAACAACAAAAACAGCAATACAGTTTGCAACACAAATATTGTCTTACAACATGGCAAAATGTTGCCGTCGTGCTGGATTATATTATGTCTTATGAGGAAGCGGCAGAAACATAGGAAGTTGGAATGTGCGCCTTTTTTTCCGTGCTGCCATCGCCGCCGCCGGTCTCAAAACTAAAAGAGGTGTGTAGACTAGCAGTATATTGTCATTTTCCACTTGCACTTTAAAATAACACAACCTTGTTTCTGCAAGGGCTTTCAGCATATTTTCTACAAACAACGTCTGACTTATTTATGTTTAACGTGGCGTGAGGACATGAAAAAACTACACGAAATCCGATCTGAGCGATCACATATGCTAAATATGATTGGATTTAATCGGATATGCACAAAAATTGGATTTAAACTGACAGTCTGAACAAGACATAATATCCTAGAAAGCACCCAGAACACCTTAGCAACACCATAGAAACCACCTGGTCACCTAATGCCAAAGGCTACCTAATGTCCCCAGAAATCACATAGAACACCTTTACACCCCTAACAACCCCTAGCCAGCCCGTAGAAAGCACCCAGGTACCTTAGCAACACCTAGAACTATCTAGCCAGCCTAATACCCCAGGAAGCACCCAGAACACCTTTACAACACCTTAACAACCACCTAGCCATGCCCTAGAAAGCACCCAGAGTATACCTTAGCAACACTCTAGCAACCATCTGGCCAGTCTAATACCATAGAAAGCACCCAGAACACCTTAGCAACACTCTAACAACCACCTAGTAATGCCCATAGAACCCTGTATATCAACACTATAGCCACCACCCAAAACACCCTAGCATCAAGGCATGCAGCACTCCCATTTTCTTCAGCAAATGTAAAATCTAGTTCAGATACTTCTTATTTCTTTGGTCGGTTTCCACCAGAAATCTTCATAGGAGCAGAGCAGCTTCGAGAGGGACATGATCACCCACGCCATGCTCCTCATGAAACCCTTCATCCTCAGACGTGTGAAGAGCGAGGTGCATCTGCATGCAGAGTCCATAAGCATTGTGCATAATGCATGTGCTCTCAGAATGCATGCCAGTGTGAAAATCTGTTGGACAACATCTCAAATGCATTAGTCAGTCTCACGAGCAGATGAGGCACTTTGCGTGTCGTGCTGACCCTCTGTGGCTCTAGGGCACTCGAGCAGTTCACTGACAGATGATGTGCCCAGCAGGTCGTGAAGCAGCTGCCTGCCAAAGAGGAGCAGGTTGAATTTTGTGCTATGTCCGAGAAGCAGCAGGAACTCTACAGCGCTCTTTTCCACAAGCTGAAGTGCTCCAGTAATGGGGAAAGTATGTATTTGAAGGAGATGTTATATAAAGTACTGGCTTCAGTATATGTGAATCATAGTTTATGAAGCATGTCTTTCTGCAGAACGCGAGCTGACCAATGTGATGATGATGCAATTGAGGAAGATGTCCAACCATCCGCTCCTTCACCGGCAGTATTATACCACAGAAAAACTCAAAGCTATAGCAAACTCATGCTTAAGGTTTGAGATATTTTTGTATGAAGTGATACATTGTGATTAACGCAGCAGGAACTTTAGACCTTAGCAGGCCCAGATCGAATCAGTGGGCTTTTTTACATTTTCTGCTCTGATTTTAAGTAGGCCAACTGAGCTCAGATTGCCAGACTTTTGACTATCAACATTAAGTCTGATACCGTTTTTGGCTTATTCTGTTCAAGAACTGCCATTTATACATGAAGAGACCGTCTGACCGGCGTGAAAATTGACCACGGTTTCTTTTAGTTGTTTAAGGGAAGGTTTATCTAAAATAGATTATACCACAAAAATAGGCTGCTGTGGAAAATACTCATTTAATAAATTTCAGAACAGTGTTGGTCCACAAACAGCTGTACAGAATTTATTTTTTAATAAAATGTATGAATATTATGCAATGACAAAAAGTATTGAACAATAAAAATATATCTTATATTTTATTATTGTTGTTTTTATTTTTGAATTGATAATATTTATTATTATTATTATTCTTGGTCACATTGGTCTATGAACAGCTGTACGGAAAATAATATTTTTTTATAATTACATATTATTACTATGAATTAATCTTTATGAATATTATACATCAATAAAAACAATTGTTGAACAACAGTAAACACTGCAGGAATACCAGCTCCACACAGACTCGGGGAAGCTCTGCCTCCTCGCACAGCGGCTGAACTCTCGGAAGGGGAAGGTTTGGGAAAACAGATTCCTGGTATGTTCGGCAGGCTAAATTACATTTTCAACAACCCCTTAGAGTATAATGAAAGTTATTTAACAGTACAGAGAAATACACTGTGTTCCAAATTACACCATACTGTCACCTATAGACGTAGTATGCACTTGGTTACAGCACACAGTAGACGACAGTCATTCCAAACCCATATGACTTACTTTCTTCTGTTGAACACAAAAGCACATTTCACAGATTGTTCACGCTGCTCTTTTCCATACAATGAATTTGACCATGTCGTCCTCTCATTTCCAAGACATGATCACGGATCGTGTCTCCTTCACTGACACAGTGTTCTCCATCCGTGTCCTTGAAGACTTTGTCTGTCTTAGTTTCACAGATACAGACTTCATGTTCTGGCCAAGAACCACCAGTTTAGACAGGAAGAGACCATCTGTTTCGTCCTGTGAAGATGATTGTTCTTGTTTTGTGTTCTGTGCTGTCATTGTTTTGGTAGCATGGACGAGTTTTTGTTTTGGAGTTTGTTTGCTAGTAGCTCATCATTTTACAAATCTATAAATGCACATTATTAAAAATTACTTCTTTGTTAATTATTATAAGATTTTTATTTTTATTTTTTTTATTGATTTTCTTGTGTGTGTGTGTTTCTGACAAAAGCCCCTTATGCTCATTGAGGCTGAATTTATTTGACAAAAAAATGCAGTAAAATCAGTATTATTGTGAAACATTCCTACAATTTAAAATATATTTCTGTTGTTAACAATAATAATAATAGTAATAATAATATCTGATCATATATATTCAAATGTACTGTTCAGCATTACTCCAGTCCTTCAGTGTCACATGATCCTTCAGAAATCATTCTTATATGCTGATTTTCTGCTCAAGAAACATTTATTGTTATCAATGTTATAAACAGTTGTGCTGCTTCATATTTTTGTAGAAACCATGATACATGATACAGACGGACTCACTGACACGGGATCACGCTCACGGAGAAGCACCGACTCATGCACGGAGAAGCCTCGACTCACCTCAGCACCCACCTCCCTCACTTGGACTCTTGATTTGTGAATAAATCCACCCTCCGGGGTATTTATTTGAGCTCTCCTTGTCGCGTGTTCCTTCCACCCCGTTACACTGGTGGAGAATGCGGGCAAGTGGTGAAGGATACACAGACAAGTGATCTTGGTCCATTGACTCTCTCTCTTGTGTTTCCCCTCCCAGGCGGCTACTCCTCCCCCACATCATGGATGAAATTCTCCAACGGCTGGCGGAGGTCAGCATCTGCCAGCAGCAAATAGTGGAGCATCTCGCCACTCGACAGGGGGAAACTGAGCAGGAGGTTGCCGCCCTCCGTGCCGCCGCCCGCCAGCGCGTACCGGTACCAGATCCCCGGGTACAGGCGGCCCAGCTGTTGCCCAAAATGACCACCCATGATGATGTAGAAGTCTACCTGCAGATGTTTGAGAACACCGCCACGACGGAGGGCTGGGCTCGCGACGACTGGGCACGAGCGCTGGCACCCCTCTTAACTGGGGAAGCCCAGCGAGCCTTCTTCAGTTTACCGACCCAGGTGGCTACGCAATACGAGGAAGTGAAGAGGGAAATTATGGCCCGGCTAGGGCTGTCTCCGGTATGCGCGGCCCAATACTTCCACGACTGGGTCTATCAACCCCGCTTGCCCACCCGTGCCCAGGCTGCCGAGTTGTCTCGTCTGGCGCAACACTGGCTGTTGGACGGGGGTCCTACGGCCGCCCACGTAGCGGAACGCGTGGTGATCGATCGACTCCTCAGAGCTCTACCACGGACCCACCGCCAAGCCGTGGGAATGCGGAACCCCGCTACAACCCTGGAGCTCGTGGAGGCAATGGAGCTGGCGGAGGCGGCACACCGGCGGGAGTCTGGGGAGTGAGTGCCGCCTTTTCCCCGGAGGGTGGTCCAGGAGCAGCGCGCGTTGGGGGGCACCCCGCGACCAGTAAGCAGGCCGGCGGCTCCCACTCCGCTGGATGAGCCCATGCCGACCGAAGTCACCTCCACTCCTGCACGGACATGGCTGGCCGGGTGCATAGTACACCCCGGAAGCCCCGGAAGTCAGGGTCGAGGTAAACGGTCGGCCGTGTCGGGCGCTGCTGGACTCGGGCAGCTCGGTCAGCCTTATTCAAGCTCACCTCCTTCCACCCCGCAACGAAACGAGGTCGGTCTTACCCATAACGTGTGTGCACGGGGACACGTGACAGGTGCCGGCCCGCCGCGTGACGATCTCTGCCGCCCCGGGGGCCTGGCCGGTTGAAGTCGGGGTGGTAAAGGACCTCCCCGTTCCCGTCCTCCTGGGAAGAGACTGGCCAGGCTTTGACCGCCTGTTGACCGCCGCCACACAGCATGCCAGCCCAAAGGGGAGCCGCCGAACGCGACGTCCGGCGAAAGGGCCTCGTCGGCGCCCCGTCCTCTTGGCCTCGGACAGTGGGAGAGATGGTGAGTCCCCCCACGAGAACGCTAACCTGTGCTATGATGTTTTCCAGCAGGTAAAAGGGGGGGGGTTCGTTCGGCCGCGCACAGCGCGAGGATGACCGGCTTAAGCATTGCTGGACGCAGGTGTGCTCGATAGAGGGCACGGAGACCTGGCCGGGACCCCATCCTCTCCCACACTTTGTCGTCGAGAACGGCCTGCTATACTGTGCCGCCCAGAGAAGGGGGGAGGAAAAAAACGGCTACTCGTAGTGCCCCGCACGAAGACGGAAACGGTGTTGGAGTTGGCTCACGCCCCTTCCGCTCGCGGGACATCTTGGGGCGGCCAATACCATACAGCGAGTCCGTGACCGATTTCAAGAAGAAGACCAACCCCAGGCCACCTCCCCCCAGCCCACTAATACCGCTGCCCATCATAGAGGTGCCCTTCGAGCGCATCGGGATGGATCTAGTAGGGCCGTTGCCAAAGTCAGCCCGGGGGCATGAATACATTCTGGTGATTGTCGACTATGCCACCCGGTATCCAGAAGCCGTTCCTCTCCGGAAAGCCACGGCAAAAGCCATCGCCCACGAACTGTTCCTGCTCTGCAGCCGAGTCGGCATCCCAGCTGAGATACTGACCGATCAGGGAACTCCGTTTATGTACCGGCTAATGGCTGACCTCTGCCAGTTGCTCCGAGTAAAGCAATTGAGAACCTCAGTATACCATCCTCAAATGGATGGGCTCGTCGAACGCTTCAACCAGACACTAAAACAGATGTTGCGACGGGTGGTAGCGGAGGACAAGCGGGACTGGGATTTGATGCTGCCGTACGTGCTTTTCGGGATACGAGAGGTCACTCAGGCGTCCACCGGCTTTACCCCGTTAGAGCTCCTTTTTGGCTGACAGCCCCGAGGGTTGCTCGATGTGGCGAAGTAGGCTTGGGAACAACAGCAGCCCACGCCCCGGCGATCAGTCATCAAGCACATCATCGGAATGAGGGAAAGGATAGAGCGAGTGATGCCGTTAGTCCGGGAGCACCTCGCCGCGTCTCAACGAACCCAACAATGCTATTATAACCGGGCAGCCCAACCGCGGGAGTTCCAAGCCGGGGATCGAGTGATGGTCCTGGTCCCCAACTCCGCCTGCAAGTTCCTTGCAACCTGGCAGGGTCCGTACACGGTGTTAGAAAAAATTGGCCCGGTGACCTACCGAGTGAGACAACCGGACCGGCGAAAACCGAACCGACTATATCATATAAACCTGCTGAAAAAATGGATAGGGACCAGGGACCAACTCAGCGCTCTTGCCACCACGGAGCCCGGGGTTGTGGAGGTTAACCCCCACCTCTCCGCGGCCCAGATAACCGACCTACACCATCTGATCGGTCAGTTCTCCGATGTGTTCTCCACAACGCCCGGGCAGACCCAGGTGCTCCGGCATGACATCAGGACACCCCCAGGGGTCATTGTTAAGCAACGGCCCTATCGGATCCCGGAAGCTCGTCGGCAGGCTATTGAGACGGAAATCCAGCAGATGTTGAAGTTAGGGGTGATTGAACCATCACGCAGCCCGTGGTCCAGCCCAATTGTTCTGGATCCCAAACCAGACGGCACCCTCCGCTTCTGCAACGACTTCCGACACCTAAACGAAGTGTCGGAGTTTGACGGGTACCCAATGCCTCGGGTGGACGAGCTCCTAGATCGCCTGGGAAGGGCCCGGTACATCTCCACTCTTGACCTCACGAAGGGATACTGGCAGGTACCCCTCTCCGAAAATGCGAAACCTAAAACGGCTTTCTCTACTCCTAGTGGCCATTGGCAGTACCGGACCCTTCCGTTCGGCCTACATGGAGCCCCAGCCACGTTCCAACGGATGATGGATGTCCTGTTACGGCCGCACCAACAGTATGCCGCTGCGTACCTGGACGACGTGGTGATCCATTTGGAGCGTTGGGAGGACCACCTACACCGTCTGCGGGGGGTGCTGCTGGAACTACGGAGGGCTGGACTCACCGCCAACCCTCGCAAATGTCACCTAGCGTCCTTCGAGGCGAAGTACCTGGGGTTTCAAGTAGGACGCGGCCTCATCAAGCCCCAAAAAAAGTCGAGGCAGTGCACGCCGCCCCGAGCCCCAGCACGAAGACCCAGGTACGAGCCTTTCTAGGGTTGGCGGGGTATTATCGCTGTTTCATCCCTAACTTCTCCTCGATAGCCGCCCCTCTGACAGATCTGACCAGGAAGGGGCAGCCAGAGCGAGTGGCCTGGAACGCCGAGGCGGAAGAGGCATTCCAGGGAGTGAAGCGAGCGCTCACGTCCGAGCCGGTCCTGCGCGCCCCGGATTTCGGTTGCCCCTTCCTGCTGCAAACGGACGCCTCCGACGTGGGATTGGGAGCAGTCCTGTCTCAAATCCAGGGCGGTGAGGAACATCCCGTATTATTTATTAGCAGGAAGCTGACCCCGCCCGAGAAAAATTATGCCACCGTGGAGAAGGAAGCTCTGGCGGTTAAGTGGGCAGTCCTGGAGCTGCGTTATTACCTCCTGGGCCGCAAGTTCACCCTCATAACGGATCACGCGCCCTTGCAATGGATGGCCCGGGCTAAAGACACCAACGCCAGGGTGACACGGTGGTTCCTCGCGCTCCAGGACTTCCACTTCGTGGTCCGCCACCGCGCCGGAGCAGCCAATGCCAATGCCGATGGCCTGTCTCGGATCTGGTCAGCTTTTGCAGGTCTGTCAGGGGTCACTCCCCACCCACCCCCAATATCCCCCTTGTTAACAACGTATCTATCCAACAGAACCAGGACAACGCTTAGGGGGGGGGGAGTGTGACGAGCGTCCCGAGCTCACATCAGCGTTGCCCTGGAAACGGACGAGGAACACCTGCACACGCTCATCACGGGCTGATTGGTCACAGCTGAGAGTCATCAGCCCACGGCCAGATAAGCCGCGTGAAGCCCGAGGAAGGGGAGAAGAGATGGTCTCCCAGAAGCGGAAGTCTAACGTGTTGTCTCCTTTGCATTACAGAAACCAGCCCGTGACCAAGCAGCCCACGCACGAGCGCCGCACGGACTCACTGACACTGGATCACGCTCACGGAGAAGCACCGACTCACGCACGGAGAAGCCTCGACTCACCTCAGGACACAGCGCACTCACTTGAGCACTTCCCCTGTGAATAAATCCACCCTCCGGGGTATTTATTTGAGCTCTCCTTGTCGCGTGTTCCTTCCACCCCGTTACAGTATTAACTTAATTCTTTCACAAAAAAACCCCCCATAACAATATAGTGTATATGTGCTCTTTAAAAGATAATCTTCTGCTATCCATTTAGTCCAAGTTAGTAGATGATGATCTAATTCTCAAAATAGATGTAAACAATTAAATACCTAATAATAATAATTAACTATTAACTATAATTTGTGATAATGAAGTAAAGGGGAATTACCAAAATGTAAATTAACTAGCCATACTTCATTCTGTTTCATTTATGTAGGTCACCATCCTGTTCTCCCACCATTGTTTTCTTGGCCGGAGCACTTAACCTCATGATCCACAGGGACTTTTGCTATTGTTAGCGTACTGTAAATCACTTCAGATGGGAAAAAAAAGTGACTTCTTAAAGCCGATTAAGTAAATGGACAGTACATGTAAATCTCATTGGGCTTTTACAGAATTGGACTGACCAGTTCAACACAGACCAGGATATATCTGTGTTCCTGCTGTCCACCAGAGCCTGAGGACTGGGCATTAACCTGACTTCAGCCAATGTGGTAGTCCTTCACGATATTGACTGCAACCCTTACAATGACAAACAGGTGGAGGGACGCTGCCACCAGGTGGGACAAACCAGGTAAGAGACACTGGACATGTGTGTCTCTCAGTAGGCTTTCCTTTTGTTTCACTAGAGTCTGTCTTAATGCTTTTATATCTGAATGCATTTGTCCCATTTAAGGACGGTGAAGGTGATCAAGCTGATAAGTAAGGACTCCATAGAAGATGCCATGCTCCGCAATGGAGAAAGAAAATTCAAACTAGAGCAGGACATGACCGGAAACTTAGGAGGGTGAGAACACTTTAATAAAGATCACAGAGAAATCACCTGTGTGTTTTTTTTTTTTTTAAATGAATACAAATATGCTTGGTTCTTCCAGGTGAAGAGGACACATTACCTGATGATGTGACGTCGCTGCTCAAAGTTTCTCTAGGACTCTGAAAGCTGGCTCAGGCACAAAGCGTACTGTGATATGACACTTGACTGAATCTGAAAGAAAAAAAGGTACTGTAGCATGCTTAAGTTAGATTTTTCTATGCTGCTCGCAAACACGTGAGGTTCAAAGGAGCAGATATGTTTACATTTCTACTGTTCTTGGCAAAAATACTGTGATACTGTGGTGTTTGTTTGATTAAAAAAGTGAACAATGAAGGAATTTTTGATTATTTGCTCGTTTCCAGAGTTGGTCTTGATTTTGTGGTTTTGATCTGGATCTGTGTCTCAGCTTAGAATCTCAGATAAGTCAACAGTCAATTTCCAGCAACTGTACAATGTGACGTAGTGCTTGAAATAAATACTCCAATAAATTCAGCATTTTCTCTATTTCAGTTTATTAAAACAGACAGCACGGTTCTTGGGCTGACAGTCGCATCCAAACACTGAATCTTGAAAAAGTTATTCATAGTTATTCACCTATACTCTTAAAAATAAAGGTTCCTTTTTAGCATTTATGGCTCCATAAAGAACATTCATGGAATCTTTATAGTAGAAAAAGTATTTTCAGGCTACAGACTGTACAAAACAGTTATTTTTAAAACTGTTCACTGAAAGGTTCTTTGTGGAACCCAAAGGGTTCTTCGATGGCATTGCTGTGAAACCCACTCTTGATTTTTAAGATATTTTATATGATAATGTTTTTATGGGTCAATGACTCAGAAAAGCACAATTACTTTAAAGGGGTCATATGACGTTGCTAAAAATTTATTTTGTGTATTTGGTTTAATGAAATTTGTTTATGCGGTTTAAAGTTAAAAAAACACATTTTCCACATACTGTACATTATTGTTTCTGAAACGTGTCGATTTTTACAAAGCTCATCTCGTCTGAAAAGCGAGGTGTGCTCTGATTGGCCAGCTATCCATTGCGTTGTGATTGGCCGAATTCCTCAAGTGTGTGACGGAAATGTTACGCCCCTCAACATTTTGTGATGATGCCCTGTCCAGCCGGAGCCACGAGCCAAAAACATTAAAACCCATTACAAACGAGGCATTTGTTTGCATCCAGTGGGGACATAATTATTGATTATAATGACTTATACTTTCTTTTTACGCGTTGCGTTGCATTGCTCCGCGTAAACATAAAACAATGTCTGCGTTTGTGATCGGAGAAATGACGAACAATAAGCGCTACTCTACACTGCTTAAAACTTTCGTTTGAATCATCAGTGGCAAATCCTTTATATGAAAACGTACTTATGTGAGTCAGAACTGCCGGCATTGTAGTCTACCAGGATCAAGAAATAGTCCTCCATAAAATGCGCTGCACACATCTTATTTGGGTTGAACTGTTCTGGAACAAGTGTGGTAATACACTGTAACCCTGATTTGATGTATTTCCTCTTTTGGAAGACCAAACAAATAGTTTCGCTTTCACACGAAAAACACAGCGGCCTAGCGTGAGGGGAACCCCCGGCTTAGCGTGCGCTGAGGCCGTGATAGAGTGAGCTGAGGCGGCTGGGTTTGAGAACGGCGTGGCCGGCGGATCCGACGAAGGAGCAGCAAGCACATGTGACGACCCCGGGCTTCGTACACAGTGAAAGCCGATCCGGCGATCCTCAGCGCAAAGTTTTTGTATTTCCTCAGCGACCAGCACAGATCAGCTCTAGGCATGACGAGCGGATATCATCCTATTTTGGAAGACCAAACAAAGTAGTTTTCGCTTTCACAATGAAACACAGCGCCGTCACGACATGGCTGCAGCGTCAACAATACTACAGCGAGAATAAAAGTTTTTTTTGCGTGAACATTTGGGTGGCGTTATGCAAATCTTCCCACATCGTGACGTAGACGTGTGGGGGCATGTTAGAACGAGTCGTTTTAGGTAGGCGTGACTGACTCTTAACTTTTATAAAGAATATCTCTTTGGATTTGAGACTTTAGTCTTTGCAACTTTACAGATCTTCTTTGTGCACCAAGAGCTTGTAACACTCCAAAGAAAAAGGAAAAATTGAAATCGCATCATATGACCCCCTTTATAAGTAATAAATACCCCACTTAAACATACCGCGCATGTGTGACGTTGTTGTAGGCTATATTAAGCGAAATATGGTCAAATTTAGAAAAATATGTCATAAATGCATATTAAATCAAGATAGAGCCAGCGTTATAAACAATACAAATGAAATAATTACAATAATATTTAGAATAGTCTAATCAGAAAGTAACGGTTTAAGAGGCACGAAAGTGCGTGGACGAATCCCAAGGTGCGTGTGCGCTGCGAGTGTTTGAACATTGGCGCGATCTGCATACACATCCCTCTCTGAGACTGAAATACTCTAATCAATACCATACATACATCCACAAGACAGGTCAGTATCATTAATTGCGATTGCATGTTCCTTCTTAATTTATAATGTTGCCGGTTTATTCACAACAGTGTCGTTAGTTTGAGACCATTTTAAAACGCGACTTTCAGCAGTCGTTCTCCATTAATGAAGAGTTTGTGGACCGTGTTTTATGTCTGTAACAGATCATTTAGACAGTGCTAAACGGTGTTTTCTAGATTTGTTGTTGTCGACGCGATATGTGTCACGCCACATAAGTTATATGGGCTCATAGAGACTAACAAAAAGAAAACCGCACGAAGAAGCCTCCGCTGAAAGCTTTAAAATATGTGGACATCTCGACATATAGCTTATATACAGTGAATATGATTTGAGTTGTGTCAGATTCGCCTCATGTAGGCTACTTGCGTTCTGCAGGTTGCTAGGGCGATGCTAAGCTGTTGCTAAGGTGTGTGCGCTAATGTGCTGTGAGTGGTTGCGGAATCAATTCCTAAGGTGTTCTAGGTGGTTGCTAGGGCGTTGCTAAGGATATTTAGCCTGTTGCTAGGTAGAGGCGCTAAGTAGGGCCTGTGTTTGTCTTTGAATATGTGCTCTTGTTGACCCCTAATCTTTTTATCTCCTTTTAAAAGAAATGAATCACTGTGAGCTTGAAGACGTGACACAACATATTAACAACAAAATGTCCATGATTAAAAGACTCCTGGAGCTTCGAGCTGTTGGTATGCTGCATTTACTACACTGGTTACTAGTGTAATATACCCAAAATAATTCGCTAGGAGATAAAGTATAGCCCATTAAATTTGCAGTATGCCTGTTCATACCAAGAACGATAACTATAGCAATAATGATATAGATATAGTTTAAAAATCATTCTAAATTTAAAGAATAGCAGAGTCCACACAACAGCTATAATGATAACGGCACAGAGGAACGATACTGTTGAAATCGCTTTCAAAAAGTGTTGTTTTTTCTAGCTGATGAATGATAAATACATTACATTGACAGCCGGAATCCATCCTGACTTTTTCTGACTTTGGCAAAGGACAAAACAGAAGTGCATGCTTATAATATAAACAAAACGCTACTGTGCATTAGTGTGGATGCTAATATATTTATATGTTTTTCGGCAATGAGCCGTCTCTTGATATATAAACAATTTTTTACACTTTTAGCTTAATTTTTGGTTGAGGTGACATGCATCCAAATAGCTGACGTTTACCAGTCAAAGCACAGCATAGGAGAAGCTCTAATTAAACATCACTATTTTTTGAGCTCCAAAAAAACAAATATTTTTGGTGCATCACTATCTGCTTCACAAATTGACTTGTATTGCGTAGTTTTAAATTGTGGTCCTTGGTGGTGGTATGATTTATTACAGTAGGTCTCGTGTGATTTTATCTTTTTTTTCCTTTAGCAAAAGATCCAGACAAACGGGGGACTCTTCTCAAAATCGAGCAAGAAGTCTCTGCCATCAACGAGCTCCTGGATCGCTTTGAGAGATATGTGGGCGAGCAGAGAGGCTTGCTTAAGCATTTGAAGGTGTGATATTTTCATTCATATTTATTTTATTTTATAGATAATATCTGTAATTGTAACATTAAGTAATGGGAGCTTTTCGAAAACTCTTTAATCAGTTGAACCCATTGCTTCACAAAACGATTCACTCTTTCGAAGTTTGATATATGCTCTGTGAGCCATGGGTTTGAAGCTTACATGAACAGCAGTGTTTCAAAAGCACCCTTCACTACAAACACTTTATCAGATATTATCAGAAGCTACATGTTTACTTTGGTTCTCTTATATAAATCTTTTATTGATCTTGTTGACAGGCTCTAGAAGGGTTTTTCCAGGAGGACGAACAGGATGCCCTTCACCTCAAGAACAACATCCCTCCGCACATGCCCAAAAGAGGCCAACAAGCATCTCTGCAAGGGTATTTCCTGTTTTTGGGTTTCTTTCCCAACTATACCACAGCGGGATGGTGCCTTCAGTTTGCCTCATCATTAAGAAGCACAAAAAGCATGAACCACCTCAACCGGTTTGACTGAAATTGATGAGTTTGGTTTTTTGTGTTGTCTTCAGAGGAGGACCGGTGGCAGTTCAGAGCAGGCAGGCAGATGCGCCACCCGCCCCTCAGGAACAGGTTCCGCCCAGGAAACCTCAGCGTAAACAGATCAAAGAGATGGAGTTCATTACCGTCCCAGAGTTTGACAGCATACCACCGTGAGTCCTTCCACATCTGTCTAAACAAAGTCTGTGAGCAAATATAGTAAAGAACAGTAAACGGTAGCTCTTTTCCAAAGCCCAGTGAGCCGCCTACCTAGACAGCATTGTAGGCGCGATGCTGTTGCGAAGGCTGTTTCAAAAGGTAGGCTACCATCGGAGATACTGTCTTTTGGCAATCCCAGAATACACTGTGACATGATTATTGTTCAGTAACAAAAACATATGGAAAGACTGTTTTTCTGTTTTACCTAATATTTATGTGCTATACATTTTTGATTATAGCATGCTGTTAGCTACGTAATATTTTGTTTTTTACACCCAACTTTATAGAATGCAACAGTGGCAAGTATTTTACTCATTCGTTTTTCCCATAGGGATTTTAAAAAAGTCCTAAAGAGTTTAGGCCATGACAAGGTGCTTTACAAATTTTATTTGAAGCAAAAAAAAAAAAAAAAAAAAAAGGAAGGGTCAAAAGTACAAGAATGTGTACTTCCGGCCCCCGGCCCGGCTTTAGTGATGGAAAGAATACAATCCATGAAGCCTTGCAACTCACAGTAAATCATGATTTAGGTGAAATATAAACCACACCCCCCCTATTTCATTTAAAGTTGTTGATCTCCATCCTACTAGAACCAATATGTGGTTGTCTTACTGTTTGATCCCCTGATTCTGGTGGCAGAGTTCTTGCAGACTCAAGGCGCAATGAGTTTCACCTGTTTTAATCGACGAGTGTTTAAAAATAAGTTGAAATAATGTGGACTGATGGCTTCAACAAATGCATATGCCATCAGTTAACAACCTTGTAGCTCACAGTAGGTCTGTTTTTAACAATTTATTTAACAAGTTATTGTTAACAGTCAATTCCCCTATGGAGAAATTGAATGGGATTTTTACTTCAGAAACCTGACTGTTGCCCACTTTATTCAATCACCCATGTCGGGACAAAGTGCTATTTGAGGGCTAGTTGCCCTACAGTACCTATGTAGAATAAACTGGTTACTTATGACGATTCATTTTGGTTAGGAAAGTAGTTACCAATGTAGGCAGTCGAAAGCAAGAGAGCTCACTAGGTTTTGGAACAGGAATGCCATGGTTAACCAATCAGAACCAAGCATCCCAGAGAACAGTTGTAATGAGGTTCTGTTTTAATTCAGCATCTTTCAGATGTTTGATCAAATTCCCATGCAGTTTATTCATTTTATCCATTTCTTCATCTTCTCTTGTGTTGTCACAGGTACATGAAAGGCCGTTCCCCCCCCCCCGAATGTTGGCCCCTGTTGTGTGACGTCTTCCATGACCAGCCCTGAACGGCAGCGGTGCTTTTGCAAAGCCCCCCCCAATATATAAAACACCGCTGTCGCCGTCAAAAAATATAAGATCCTCCCAGCCATCAAAACCCCCCCCCCCCCCCCCTTCTGAACAATGTGTTCCCGAACGCCCACCAGCGCTTAAAGACCAAGAAACAAAGGCCAAAGGGCTCATTGTTTATCTGTCTGTCTCGTCCAGAGCTGCTGGTCAAAGGCTTGTTTGACACCATTTAGCACTGCAGTCCATCATGTATTAACAGTCTTGTCATATCGAGAATTGAGAGTCTACTGTTTGCTCCAGAAAACTATTAACGCCACCGGCGCATGAACTGGTATAAGTGCTCCGATAACTAAGGTCATTTATCCTGGTCTGGTATTTAATAAGCTCTTATGGGCTGAAAGAGGTCATCCATCAACTCCTTTTGTTTCCTGCAGGTCAGTTTTTCATCGTGGAGCAAGATATCAGAGAGTTTGCCCAGCTGAAAGTGGACAAACGGTTTGTGGGCATGTTGAACATGTTACGCCACTGCCAGCGTCTGAGGGAAGTCCGAGGCGGCGGTCTCACACGCTTCATCCTGCTCTAAGACTCAGAGACGCCACACATCTCCATCACATCGCTTTGAATGGAGTTTTGAAAGGGACTATGCACTAAAAGATACATTTTTGTTTGAGAGCTGTTTGCCGTGGAATGAACTTCAGTATCCATTTGATTAAATAGAAATTGTCAAATCAGTTGATGTGCATCAACTCAGTCTGAGGCCTAAAACCTGGCAGAGAACTGGATTTATGGGTAAACCTAAATTGCACACAGTCAAACATCAAATGCTGAAACCTTTGTGTGCTTGAAAGATGTTGCTAATAAATTATATAATGATTTCAGAACTGACATTTGGTATAACTTTGTGTAATTTATTGTAGAACAAAAACTCATTATTTATCACGCTGAACAAACGTCTCTTCAATTAATGTCAACAACAGTCTTAATTTGCTCATAAATCCAGAAGCGTTGTTCTAAAAATCCATTAGAAATTCCCAAGGGCATCCCGTGGTGAATTAGCATTCCGGGTCGGCCTACAATTTGACATTTTGAATTAACATTTGGGTCGCTTTATCTGTGATGATGAAATTATAAATTGAGTGCTGTATTGTTTATATTGATGGAAAGTGGAAAATATTGGAGCTTAAATAAAATTGCAGATTTTGTAACCTCATCTCAAATGTCAGTGTCATTTCAACAGTTTTGACATTTTAGTTTTATTAATTTTTGAGACAAAACAAACAGCTTGAGTTCGAAGTACCCGAGAGACGTGTGAAGATGAATCCGACTCGTCAACTTTACCCTGCATTTCTCACCCAAAACTCAACCAAGCATGAAAAGTTACATATCAACTAAGTTAGGCATTTCTGTTCTTGCTTTGTCATCTTCATTTGTTAGAAAGACATAAAGACTCTATGTAGAGGACGCTGCATTTGCTCATACAATGACGAGGGCTTTAAGAGAACTGGTAGGCCAACTGTTACATTACATCATTGTTGGATTGTCCAGTTTTCACAAACATTTTTCTGTTTTTGCAGGCGAGAAGCCCTGTGCTTGTTGCAGCCATTTTTATATCAGGAATAGGAGGAACCTTTCAATACGGCTTCCATATCTCTGTCCTTAACTCACCATCACTTGTAAGTACTTGCGTTGTTCGGTTATAAAGTGTCTTAGACTGATTTACTGTCTCTTTTGAGCTGCAAATCGAGGGGTTGGAGGTAGTCCGTATTAATCAAATGCATTTCTGCCACTGTCATAAGATGAGACATCCCCAAAGAATCAATACATATCAGAGCTTTTGAGTTGGTGCTAACCTGTGAAACGCTGTGGTTCAATAAAAGGAAGTCAATGACATAATCAACTGAGACTTGTGCTTATATTGCAAGTTTATTAAAGAGCTGGTGAACAGCACCTGCTAGCAGCGTTATGGCCGCTCTCTTGAGCCCTGGGAGCTGTCCCTCATCTGGTCCTTCATTGTGTCCATGTACTGCATGGGAGGACTGGCTGGAACCCTGTATGCTGGACATCTGGCAGGAGCGTATGGAAGGTACTGGAAGTGCATCCATACAGCAGACATCCTAGTCAGGTCATAGGCTGATGCTGAAGAATATTAAAAGGGGTAATTCATCCAAAAATGAAATAATATCCAGAAAAGAAAAGAAAAAAATAGATAACATCAGTGTTTGCTGCTCAAGAAACATATTTTTACGATCAGTGTTGAAAACAGTTGTGCTGCTTGATTATTGTTTGGAAAAATGAAGGATCTTCGATGACTCGAAAAGTTCAAAAAGACATATTATTTGTTATTTATTATTTGAAATAATTTTTCTAACATAAAATGATTTAACTGCTCCACTGCTTTGATCAATTAATGTATCTTTTAAGTATTAATTTTCTTTTTTTTTTTAATGTACGCGTAAACACGGTTGATTAGCGTGATTACAGGGACCTTAAATATTTCTGCGTTTTCAGAAGCATCTGTGGTATTGAGCATTCTTAGAGTGTGAATCAGTAACCAAATGGCAGCAATTCAACGAGTAACATGGGCTTTTAATTCCAGAATTGACCTGAAATGATGCTCAGGGCAACAAACAGCCACTGATATTTCTTCAAACCAGTCTAACCTACATTAATGCTCTCCAGGTTCTGTTCTGTTCCTGTAACCCAACTGATGCAGCAAAAATGAAAAATGTTGAATGTTCTTGATAGTTGTAATAGTTCTTACACTGATAGATCACCCAAAAATGAAATATGTCATCATTTACTCACCCTCATCTTGTTACAAAGCTGTATACATTTATTTTTCTTCATAAAAAAAAGATGTTTAGCAGAATGTTGCTACTGTATTCCAAGCAGTTAAAGTAAATGGTGACCAGGAGCTGGCAAGCTAAAAAAAATGACAAAATGCACCATAAAAGTAGTCCATATACTGTATATGACTTGTGCACTATATTTCATGTATGGCTTTAAAATACAGCCCCAGGTTACCATTCACTTTTATTGAATGGTAAATAGCAGCATGAACATCCCCTGCAAAATATCTTCTTTTGTCATACAGGTTTGGAATGACATGATTGTGAGTAAATGATGACAACATTTTCTTTTTTGGGTGAACTGAAATTGTCGGCTTTAAATCCTGTACAAGGAGCAGCAAATAATACAGTGTGTTTTTTTTTCACCCCATCCATAGGAAGACACATCTGATTTGAACAATTGAGGGGGGCAATCTGTGGAAGCTCGTCCTAGTTGTAAAACCGCCTCTCGTTTTGAGATGATAATCGGTGGAAGTTTCTATACGGCATCAACGCTGGTGTGTTGGAAAATCTGTAAATGCATGCGAATGTCTTTTTAATTCCGTGCAGTTTTTCTATATTAACTACTTGAGTGCTATCTGTGCAGGTGTGAGTTTGACTGTCCACACCATGTATATATTGGAGTGCGCCCCCAAGAGGCTGCGTGGGATGGTTGGTGTGTCTGTGACCACTTTTGTCTCAATGGGGAAGTTTTTTGGCCAGCTGCTTGGGATCAGGTGTGTCATTAACAGCAGGTTTATCTTCCTTGTTACATTCGCTGTCCATGTGTTAACCAAACATTTGAACTTTTAAAGATTTAAACTTTAAAGCTTGGGTTTTGAGTGTGATTTGGGTGTGTGTGTGTGTCAGTGAGGTGTTAGGCGCTGAGGAGCACTGGGTCTGGCTGCTGGCCTTCAGCGGGGCGGCTGGTCTCCTGCAGCTACTAACTCTGCCCTTTCTCCCTGAGTCCCCACGGTACCTCCTGCTGGAGAAGGCAGACAAACACGGCTGTGAGACGGGTCAGAACCACAGACACCTCCTTTGACATTTACACATACATTTATATTTCTTACAAAATTAATCTCAAATCATTTGTTCAAAATGTGGGGCCATGTCATGGGAAAACAGTACATTACTGTTAAAGATTTTTTTGGTTTTCAAATTAAAATTTATGTGTTGTGTGCTACATGTTTAGAAATTGTTTTTAACTTTGTTTAGGCACAAATATCATTTTATTTCATGATATATATATATATATATATATAATATATATATTATTATATAATATATATTATATATACAGGTCTGCTAAATGTAAAATGTATAAATATATACAGTGTTTATTTATATAATATTATATATATTATACATAATATATATAATAATATATATTATAGCCTAGATATATTATAGAACGATATTTTTTTTTTTAAAGAAATTAATACTTTTATCAGCAAGGACGCATTAAATTGATCAAAAGTGACAGTAATGTCTAAACTTCTGTTATTAAAATCAAAATGCTTAAAAAAATTCATCAAATTATCCTGAAAATATATGTATCACTGTTTCCACAAAAATATGAAACAGCACCAGTGGCACTGTTTTCAGCATTGATAATAAGAAAAATGTTTATTAGAATGATTAGAATGATTTCTGAAAAATCATGTGACACAGAAGTAAGGGAGTAAATGATTGCGGACATTCAGCTTTGCCATCAAAGGAATAAATTACAGTTTACAATATATTAAAATAAAAAAAACTTTATTTTAAATTGTAATAATATATCACACTATTACCATTTTTGCTATATTTTGGATCAAATAAATACAGCCTTGATGAGAACAAGAGACTCCATTAAAAAACATTAAAAAATCGTACACATACCTAAAATAAAGTACACAAAAAACTACATCTAAGTGTACAGAATGCAAACATTCTAGCTACTCAAGTTAAAAAAAATAATAAAAGGAATTGTAACAAACACATTCTCGCATTGGCCTTAAAATTTTACAATGTATCTGGGAAGTTAGTTGACCATGTGTTCAATAGTCTAGGCTCTCGCAGGTGTGGGAGCTTAAATTGTAAAATAAACAGGCTCCCTGGGCCAGAGATGTAGGAGATGTTGGCTGAACAGGGCTCCCTAAAGGGAGTGAAGATCCACGGGCTCATGGACCTCTTCCTCGACCACAACGTCCGCTGGCAGCTCCTCACTGTCCTCGTCACGTTCGTCACGCTGCAGCTCTGCGGCATCAATGCTGTGAGTCACAAAACGTTGCAGTGCCACCCGCACCTGAAAACGATTGATCCGAGTATGCGTATTTCATCAAAACACACAACCATATGCCACAGTCTGTTCAGGAAATGGGCTTGATGGCTTCACATTGCAAGATAATTGATTTAATTCTTCTTTTTGATGAAAGCCACTGCCATTCTTTTCATCATTCAGTTTCAAAGATGAATAATGGAACTTAAAGATATTGTTGTTCACATGGCCTGTGAATCATGTCTTTGCAGGTCTATCTCTATTCGTTTGATGTGTTTCAAGCGGCCGGTATTGCCGAGGAGAACCTGCGCTATGCCGCCCTGGGAACGGGCCTGTGTGAAGTCTCCACCTCCATTGCCTGTGTGAGCGCTCTTTCTCACCCAAATATTTCATCTAAGCTCGAAACATCATGTGGCCTGGTTTAAAGGTACCTACTGTTGGTGTTTGTGTGTTTGTTTACTGTGTGTTATTTTTATCCAGGTGCTGATCATTGAGAGCACAGGGAAGAGAGTGCTTCTCTTTAGGGGTTACCTGTGCATGGCTGCCTCACTGGCCCTGCTTACACGCACACTTTACCTTCAGGTTTGCTTTATTCAAGTTTTATTAATTACATCATATTTTCAAATCATATGCAGTAGGTTTTATGGTTAATTATTGAGTCAGAAGACAAGTTATAGTTTCCATGCATGGCAAATAATTCAGTTATTAACAAGAAGAGTGCTGATTGTGACGTGATTTAAATTGCAGCTACATTTAAAGTGATAGTTCACCAAAAAAATGACATTTAGTCAGCATTTAATCTTATTCCAAACCCATATGATTATCTATCAACACACAAAGAGATGTTTTGCAGAATATCAAACTTTTGTTTTCATATAATTACAGAGACTACAGCTTCAAAAAAGACAAAAACCATCATGAATGTTTAATAAAAGTAGTACTCTCGCACTATATTCAGGGCCCTATGATATACATTATTTTTCTCTCTCAAATTCCGTTTTATTTTTACCTAATTCTGTGTTTTCCATTTTAATTTTCAGCATTTCACTTTAATAGTTTAAGTAAGGTTTTAATAATCAAACGCATCTGTAATTAATTGATTTAATAAAAAACAACAACTTCATTATCATTTTATTTATGTATTTATTTGTATTTTATTTTTTAAATACTGTGTATGAAAATTAAACAAACCCATCCATTTTTTGGCAAACAAAGTACTGCACAACAGAAGTTTGCAATTAAAATCCGAAAACAGTGGAGACAAATATTGGTGACCTATCCTTTAAAAATAATGTTTAAAAATAATTGTATTAGTAGTAGTACTGTTATTACATTAAGTAATATATTTCTGTCACAGTTTCTTCAAGTTAAACCGAACTTTTATTTTGACGGATTGCTGTGAAGACCTTTAAGTTTCTTTGTGTATATATGACGATCGTTTTTTTCTCAAATGAAACAGTAAAATGAAGTGACTCAGAGCAGCTCTAGAGATAATGTTCATGTGCTCATGTACACGCGCACTTCAGTATGTGTGTAGTAAACGAGACCGCACGTCTGCGCCATTCATTCACACAGAGACACACAGAAATTGTAGGATTCAAAGTAAAATTGTCTTTTTGTGCCTTAATATTCACAGACACTTGTGCATATCGCATTTTGATATAAGTGGACTGACCTACTTTTGATGTATTCGGACAAAATTCTGTGACATTCGGTGTTAAAAAGTCAATTCTATTTTTATGACTGGATTCCGTGAATCCGTCTGCGTTTTCCCCATCGCAAAAATCATAGGGCCCTATATATTCCATGTCTTTTGAAGTCATACTATGGTTTTGTGTGAGGAACAGATGAAATTTAAATTGTTATTCACTGAAAATCTTTGCCACAGGTTTCAAATCTCAGGTTAGAGTAGCCTACAATGTCGGCGTTCTGACAAATAATGCTGACTCACAGCCAACGCTTTCATATTTAAAGGATTTGCCACTGACGATTCAAACGTGAGTTTTGAGCAGTGTAGAGTAGCGCTTGTTGTTTGTCATTTCTCCGATCACAAAATGTAGACATGGTTGTATGTTTACGTGGCGCAACGCAACGCAACGCGTAAAAAGACAGTAGAAGTCATTTATAATCGCTTAATGATGTCCCACTTCTAGATCCGGCACAACAAATGCCTTGTTTATAATGGGTTTTACTGGTTTTGTCTCGTCGCGCCAGGACATGGCATCACAGTATGGTAAGGGACGTAACATTTCCGTCACACTCTTGAGGTATTCGGCCAATCACAATGCACTGGATAGCTGGCCAATCAGAGAACACCTCGCTTTTCAGAACGATGAGCTTTGTAAAAATCAACATGTTTCAGAAAGGCGGGGCAGAGAGGAGAAACAATAATGTACAGTATGGGGACGAATAGCAGACGTGCTGTGTTTTTTTCTTTCACCTTAATGTTCCAATTATAACACCTTGAATGCCTTCACACCAGACACGAACGAGCCAAATAATGTTTTTTTTTTTAGCAAAGTCATATGACCCCTTTAAATAAACTGATATTATTTTTGTGGCTAACAAGCCACTGTTTATGCTACATGAAACTATTCCTGAAATTGGATTTGTCTGACTTTTGTAGGACTTTGTATCCTGGATGCCTTATTGCAGCATGGTCCTTATTTTCACCTACATCTTCTTCTCTAGTGGGCCAGGTACATCCACACATTTTTCTCCTGCAGTGAGAAGTTCAGATGCTTGTTTGTGGCCTTATTTCTTAGCAATACTCTTGTGAATTCTCTCTTCCACAGCCGGGGTGACAGCACCACTTCCTGGTGAGATTTTCACACAGTCCTATAAACCACCAGCATTCATGGTAGCCTGCATCCTCAACTGGGTGGGACTCTTCCTGGTGGGCATGTTGTTTCCTCTCATAGTGGTGAGCCTTTATCATTTTATGGCTTTGTGACCTGTTTTTTGTTGTTGTTGAAAACATTTTACACATAGAGAAATAGTATGTTTGAAAAATGTTTAAAAGATGTGCACACACAAGTTTTAGTTCATATTAGTAGCCTAATAAAAACAGTTTTTAAATGAATTCTAATAGGTTTCATCACGCAGTGAATGCTTTTGAACTCTCAAGACGTGTATTTGTTTGTTTTTTTCAAAGTGAGTGACATACTTGATAATGTCAGCTTGCATATCGTTAAAACAACAATTACGATTTTATCGTAGACGATAAATATCGCACACCCCTACATGGAGCGGGTCTCTTTTTGGAGGACCCCCCTTCTGCCATTTTGACCCCTTTATCCATTATTTTTCCCCCTTATGAGCAGGAATTGGACTGAGTTATTTGGCTGACTCACTCTGTTAGGCAACATTTAATGGCAATTACACCCTGGTTAATGATTAAATATGAGTGCCCCTTTCTACCATTGGATTATCTGTAGCTGGAACAACGTCCCCTGCTTTTGCATACATTAAAGGGTTAATTCACCCCCCACAAAATTAAATTCCTCTAATTTTAATTTGCATGTTACACCCTAATGGCGTTCCAATAACCGGTAAGCACATTAGCTCAACTCTTCGCGAACATCAAATTGACGATATTTGACCCTCTTAGACAGCAACCGGTATACTACCAACGTCAAGTGCCAAGAACAGGCAGTAAGGCATCATTAAAAATATCTAATGCTGCACATGCAGTGGTTAACCGTAACTATTATGTACGTTTACTATGCTTAATACTTTTGGTGCCGAAAACTGCCCAGCCTTACCACAAACGAAGGCGTGTTTCGCTCCTCCTCTGCCCTCGTAAACAAGGCACCACGGCGTCCCATGCGTTTTGCTCGTTCAGCACCATCACGCGCATACATCGTGTTACTTTCGAATGACGCTACGATTCGCGGAACTCGCGGGCCGCCGCTTTTTTCGAGAAGCAACTTGTTGATATCCCAAATGTCATTATGTTTAGTTGTCTTGGACACTACAAAAATTAGTCTCATAGCTGGGTAAAAATATTGGTTGAAACACTGATGTCACATGGAACATTTTAACAACGCTATCTACTATACTTTACGCGGGCTCCATTGACCTTGATCGTGATAAGTACATTGCTGTCTATGGGAGGGTCAGAAAGCTCTCTGAATTCCTCAAAAATATCTTAATTGCGTCCTTACCAAGCGAAGATGAACGAAGGTCTCTACCCGGTTTGGAATGACAGGCGGGGTAGTAATTAATGATTTTGAATTGTCTTTGTGATCGTGAGCCTATACCGTTAACCACCACTAGGACAGTCTATCTAAGATGACATAAAATGAAGAATACAAACAATTGCCCAAAACTTACTTAACAGGTCGTTATTCCCTTCTAATGTATTTGCCATTGCCAGGACGCATTTTTTGGAAGTCACCTTTCTGCCTCCTATATTTGTTGGTTATCTCTGCTTATTCTCTGGCAAGTTTGGCTGGTTTTCCACCGCTTGTCCTGAGAAAAGATCATAAAAACGGTTATGGAGATCACACTAGAGGACTCCTAAGACCGACAGACCCACGAAACGCATTCACTCAATGACAGTCAAACTTAGATCAATACAGCCATTAAACAAACATTCCCGACCACAAGCGTTCCGCACCATAGTTTCCCAGTATATATAGTTCAGGTAGTCAAATTCAGACACTGATTCAATTAAAAAGTCTATTCGTTCTTTAGGCGGGACAGCTGTGTGTCTGTTCGAATATTATGTTGGTGGACATAATAGTATGTAAACTGTAAGCCACATCCATTTGTAACACTAAAATACATATTCAATTAGGGCAGAACAGAATTGTGAATCAATAATTTGTACCTTTGTTCATGCCAAGGGACACTGATTTCGGTTGGCCTGATACGGGGACTGCTGGGTGCCAATGACTTATGACACTGACTCCCTACGGTGGCTTCTGTAGAATGATTAGGAGGTCTTGGTATCTATCGACCTCCAGAGGTGTGTTGGATACCTTTACCTTACACCATAATAAGCTCTCAAATTAAATAATTGGACTACACCAATAATGGACTATGTAATGTGGCATGCTTAATATATCATACTATATGAGGACGCACTCTAAAAACCTCGTCAGAAAATGCCTTATGGTCCTTACACCATGTGGTGTTTTAGTTTTATTCAATTACAGTATATTAATGTTTTTCATGGGTCCTTATTTGGATGGACCTTTCCAAAAAAAGAAAAACTCCAAATAAACTGATTCACAAAAACTAGCACCCATAAAAACTGAAGAGAAATCTTTGCTTATTCTGCATGAACACGCACACAAAAAAGGATTTATTTTGAAAAATGTTTATCAACCAAACAGGCCCGGGTTACTGGTGACTCATGGTTACATGAACATAAAACAATGTGAAGAAAAAAACTGTAAATGGTGTTCATTGAAATATAAAATGAAATGCAAATATTAGGTGAAAACCTAACAACTTGAATGAAAATGAGAAATGTTGCCATTGCAAAAAAAACTAAATTAAAACGTAGTTCAATACGAAAAATATATTAATTTATAATATTATACAAAAATTACTTAAAGTCTAAAGAGATTAATGCGACTAAGAATTATAATAAGTGAGCACACAATGCAAATAAATCTCGAAACTGAATAATGAAAACCCCTGTGAAAATATAAAAAATAAAAGCCAATGCAAAAATTTATCTGCAGTCAAACAATAATATATAGTTTATGTAATAAAAAACAAACAATACTGAACTAATAATCCTGCACAAAAGCTACCATACCAATTAAGACACATTCAATTGAAAAGAAAACACTGTAAATTATCAAATAAAATACATAAACATGAAAGATAATTCAACAATATTTATAAGGATAATAACTCAATATATATACCATAATAAAAATATTCATACCTAAAAGTTAATTTTTGGACCCCGTGAATAGTTGGTCTCTTCAGCATTTAATTCAGTCAAACAATGACAGAAAAAGGGAAAAAAAAGACTAATTCTGATGATTATAATAATCCCATTAATCATAATAATAAATTTGTATTTCAATCCCCCCCCCATTTGTCTCAATCATTTTCAAACTCACGTGACAATCTTTTCGTAGATCTGGTACTGAGGTATAGCCCACCTGTGAAACTGCCCTCGGAGTAAGGGACGGACATTCCTCTCTTTTGATAAACGTGAAGAAGGAGGAAGGCTGAGCTAAATGGAAAATCGCTGCTGAGTTAATTTGTAATGCACGCTTATGAATGTGTGTGAGCCCGCCCCCCGGGATTGATTGTCACACGTGTGCCTGGCGCCGCTGAACGTGAGCCTGTGACGCCCGCTGCACGGTTTCGCTCTGATAACACAATTCTACGGCTCGACGCCCAGCGCGCTGCAGACCATTCCAACTTCACCCGTGTTCGCGTGCACCCACTAACGCTCCCAATTACGCATTTCACAGCCGGCTTACTGTTTCCCACCGCCAAACCTCATAGGCCACAAAAGCTGACATTCTGGTTGATGTCAGCATCATGGGACAATTTAAAGCGCAAAGCGGAGGTTCGTGACAAGCTTCACTGGGGTTATTAATACTAGCGAGAGGTCTGTCGGAAGACAGACCGCACACTCTCGCGATGGAGCCGCGCGCACTGCCAAAAGAGGACATCATTCAGATTGGGTAAAGAAAGGCACTTTTACACATTTTCTTTCCTGCATTGACTAGCAGTCCCTACAAACCCTACGAAGGCCAGTCTTAGTATTTGTTTGTTTCTAATGAGACTGACCTATTACTTTAGCCCTCCACTGATAGTACTTTACATGGATATAGATTGACCTCCAGCATCCCATTACACTTTCACATTACATCTCCGTAACCACTGCCCCAGTCTATCTGAACCAAATGTAACTCTTGCAAACAATAAACAACCATAAATCTTTCTCGCACTCCACAATAAACCGTTTTTACAGTGTTAAATGGGGTTTTCCGTTACAGTTGTAAATAAATACTACTGGTGATATGTTAATACCTACAGGGTTAGGTGTTCCCTTGGTTGATGTAATCGTGTCTAATTACAGTCTGTTTGTTTGATTAATCGCGATCCTACTTTAAGATAAAGATCTGATTCGTTCTGTTCTCTCTGAACTATTGGTTTCCCCCAGTAATAGATTATGAGCAGTCCAACATTTCACGATAATTCACTATTTTGTAACTCATCATTTGGTTCGGCACAGACTTAATAGGAATAGTTAATACTCTAAACAAGTTATGATTATTTTACTCAGTATGGCTTTCATTTTCTCTTGATGGACACACAAAAGGATGAGTTAACGCGCGCAATGTAATTTTAGGAGGATCTATCCCGTTAGGAATTACAGGTGTTGTCTACCACAATACCTGTGGAAAAAAAAAAACCTGTGACAAGAATAAGTGGATATGCCACTATTGCAAAACAAAGGCACTAATGAAATACACAATTTCTTTTGACATCTTCAGGGATTATCCCACGAGTGAGTTCACCGGAGACCGACATTAAACCATATTATTATGTTTCGATTTAAACAAACAGTCATCATGTCCAACTATTTTGCTGTTTTCAACACAATGTCATAATTGACATCATTTTGAGATATAACTATGTGTTTATATTATATACATACACCCACACCCACACATTTATTTACATTGTGAGTCCCATTTTAGCACGATGCTTTTATCCAAGTGATTTCGTATTTCCTCTTGAGGTGAAATATGATACGAATTTCACCCAACATAAGAGCAACAATATGTAAGTGCTGTGACAAGTCACCGTTAGTCTAACGCAGTACACATAGCAAGTTTTTTTTATTTTTTTTTTATAATAAATAAAAAGAAAACAAGTAGATAGAACAGAAAAAGAATACTTGTGAACGCTTGTGTTAGATATATACATATGTATGTATGTTTTATATGTATTTCAACATGGCAGACACTTAATATGTCAAATGTACTATGCTTTCTTGTTAGAATTTTACATAGATCTTAATACTTGATACACAAACCTCAATGGTGACAATCAGCAACAACAACAAAAATGTGATAAACCAAAAGTGTCTTAATTTCACAACACAACAAATTTGTTCAGACAACTGCGTTTAAGCAGTTGGGACAAAATGTGGAGCAATTCTGTTCTATTCACATTTTTTTCAAATTTTTTTGCTCCTATAAACATTTCAAGCTTTCTTTCTCATATTCAATATTAATTGACTGTTGAGCTTGTAACATTTAAAATATCATTTGATTTAATCAAACTGCATTGTCTATTTTTAGATTTCTTAGTCTGTACTTTCCACCCTAAATATAAAAACGTGACTGGCCCTTCCTCCTTACCCTCTAGAAAAATGCCAAGAGAGCGTGCTCGTGCCAGTCTGTTACGTTTTTCATAGCCGCGAACCGTTATCCTCAACATAGCATGACGGAGGTAATAGGTGAGGGCTGATAAGACGCCTAAACGTGCTTGACATGATAAATAGGTGACATGTGATAAGAAATGGCACGTAGTTGTACATGCAAAACATCTTTGTAAATTAACTACTTTGGCTCTGTATACCAGTGGTATTGTAGTTATAAGAGATAGCAGAGCCTGAACAACATCCTGAGGTTTGGTGTTGATTTTTATAATCCTTGCATGTCAGGGTAAGTGATCTGTGGATATAAAGACAAACGATAATACCTGTGAGAAACCGGTTTTTTAGCGGTGCGCCCACCCCCTTAACCATAAAAGTAATGGAAATAACTCCTGTCTTTCTCACCTTCTCATGGGGGTTGGTGAACCGGAGTGTGACACTTTGAAATACATCAAGTGCTATGGGCTTCTGACATGGATTACAATATGGCAGGTGAGTCAGCCGTTCCGATAGCCCAACATTTGGGGGGACAAGCTGTACCGACTATGTGTGAACCCGTGTTCTTCGTATTTCGACCCCTCCCTGGTTTTAAACAGTGCTTAAAGATATCCAGGAGTATGAGAGTTCTGGGCTTTGAGCTGCTAAGGACAGGCTGGCTGTTCTAATGGGATATACACCACGAGGCTCGCTGGCTAGATGTTCACCGACCCAACCCTTCCCCACACCGGAAGGTTGCTCCCTTAATGGTATGATTCCAGCATATATCAGCTCAGTAAGCCCTCATAGTAAAGGACTTTCGCATGGCTTTTGCTGTGTGTGTCGGCACTACACCGAAGAACATGACTTATCGTTTTACATGAGTCCATATAACGATTCTGGGTTTTAAAGGGATCTTGTTTCACCCTTTTTTTCCTACAAAATGAAATGTGTCATGAAGTTACTCACCCTGCATTCTGTTTCACACCTCGTGATGAGTTTCTTCTTCTGTTGAAATTCACAACAACGACAGCCCATCTAAGAATGTTGGTAATCATACCAGTTAAGAATCAGAAAGTAGCTTTATGCCATAGTGTGTTTACCCCACACACGGCTAGTTGTCTTGGTGTCAGGGTAGCATTGCCGCTACAGATTTAGTACAGACGTACAACTATAATTGAAGATAATAAAACACTAACTAATTAAAGCGAATAGACAAATAATAATAATATCAGTAATAAATTAGGAGAAGAGGATACGAGAACCGTGCAGAAGAATAATAGAGTAAGAAAATATCAGTTGCCGGTAGCCGCTGACCTTTCATAGTATTGGAAAGAAAATGTATTGAAGTCATATGGCTACATCAATTTTCATGTTTGGACTACAAAATCTTTCTAAATATTCTTCTTTTGTGTTCAACAGCAGATTAAGAATTAATTCAGACGGGTTGAACCACAAATTTTCGGGGAGGGTGAGTAACATCATGACCACACATTTCCATTTCTGCAGGAATCAGCTGAGCCTACCAAAAAAAAACTGCTTCTGTGATTTCAATGGGATGGTGATTACACACAGGGCAAAATTTAAATGACTTAAACAAGCTTCCAAAACCAGTTGGTTGTAACAACCGTATGAATGCAATAAATTCAAAAAGGTAGATCAGGGAAATATTTTAGTCTTCAGAAAAAAGGTACAAACCATCCATCTGTGGCCTACCCTTTCAAAAGAACTTGATATATCCCTTTAGTTACTAATATGTATTTTAAAGGGGACATCAGATGATTTAAAATTAACCCTTTTTACACGGGTCTGCCATATATTAGGTTTTAACAGCTGGGTTTTTGACCCCCACAACCACCTACCAATCATAAAGCACATTCACATAATCCACAAAAAAAACTTAAACAGTCTCTAAGTATCAGCCGTTTGCTCTTTTTCTGAGCAGTATTGATGTCTAATGCTCCCAGGAATCCCTACTCCTGCTCGACACTGACGGATCTGCCCACGTATTAGATATCTCCGCCCCTCCGCTAGTTGCATGCTGTCACCATTTCCTGGGCTCGAGCCAGCGTAGACAGCGGTCAGCGCACTAACAATGTCTCGTGAAGCAATGCAGGTGTTTGTAGATGATTGCTAAAGTGACATAACGATGCTCTCATTTGTCTCCAAATCAGAGCCCCTGAATACAATTAAAAAAGACATAGAGAGGGTGGCTTGTTGTGAGCAGAGAGATCATTAGCATTAAAGACACATGGCGCTGTAACCAGGTGTTTTGCTTTATAAAACCAAATATGTTGACCCAGAACATTTCATGAAGACTTCTAAAGGAAGAATAATACAACTTGTGGGAAAATGGGCATTCTGTCGCTGTCCCCTTTAACAGTCATTTATGGTACATTTTTTTTAAGGTATATGACTATTTAGGGGCTTAATGTGGTACAAATGATTTTACGATTTTCGTCCTCATTCAAGTCCTGGGACCCACCTGCTCTGCACAATTTTGCCATGTCCTCTCTTATTGACACACTCATGTTCCAAGTTCATGTATCTCTAGTTTCCTATACGAGCTGCTACTCGATTAAGGTGGTTTAAATTAAGGGATTACCATGTCGAAAGCGCCAGAGCAGTGGGTCCTTCCAGGACTGGAAATTGATTGCAAACCAGGCTAGCGCGTCCAGCTCTCACGTGATCAGTTGACGTCAACTTGATTTATGGTTACATTGATTTACGTCAAGGCAAATGCCATTCCATAACTCAAATACAGTCACTTCCTCTCTGAAGGATTAGAATTAGAAAAATTGATAGCACGTTGTAGCAGGGTACTCTGACGGGCGGGGAGTGAAAAGTAAGAAGGCTTGATTTGAGGAAGAAACTGTTGTAGTAGAAATAGAGAAGTTATTACATCTTTGATAAAACATGAACTTCAAGGATTTTCATATAGTACCCTAAGTGCAGTAGCCCGCAAATCTGTGCATGATAAGGACAAGGAAATGTGTATTAGAAGTAAGGATTAGTTTGATTTCTACCTGTTGACTCATTCTTTGGACACAAAAGTTTCGATCTTCTCGGTCGTGGCTCTTGAATCCTGCATAGGTCTCATATGAATCCAAAATGATTAATTATCATTCAATATTAATTTGCCATATTCACATTTAAGTCGATACACCACTACTGTTCAAACCAGTTTGGGGTCCCCTGTAAGATTTTTGTTATTGACTTAAAAGAGTTGCTTACCATGCCATATGGCAGCAAGGACATTAATCAAAAATACAGAAATGATATTAATGACAATATGAATATGAAATATTACTTGTGACAGTATGATTAATATAATTTTAAACCAATTAACAGTTATTGATGTGAATATGTTTAAAATTGCGAAATATTTTTGTGCAAATGTGATACAGACCTTTATTATCCTACCTTTTCAGGATTCCGCAGGATGAATAGAAAGGTCAAAAGAACAATTATTTGAAATAGAAATCTTTTGTAAAAGTTCTTTACGTCCTGTTTTGATTACACTCTATGCATCCTTGCAGAACTAAAGCAAAAAAAAAAAACAAACGAACTTTGAACAATAGTTGTACACACCATCACTATAATTTCATATGAACTATTTCTTTAGGATAAGACAGTATGAGTATAAATGGCACCATTTTTTAAGCCACTTCATTTCATCTGGAAACCATGTCCAGTTTAGAGTCCACTTCTGAGCCTATTATACAACCAGGCACGACCCGACGACTTTGTGGGCAACATACACTTAGAACCGTCCTGCATTACACCAGTCTCACGGGTCTCATAAAGCATTGAAGCGTCGCTGGACGGTCTATTATTAAGCATTTGGACCGGACATAGCAAAACGCACTGACAGTTAACTCTCTGCTCAAACGATTAACTGCTGGTGGGAACTCTGATACCTTGTGCTTACTCTAATTGAGGACCATATTTTGCTATATTAATTATTCACTTCTGCCGAATGCTTACCAGCCTTCTGGTTCTTTCCATAGCGTTATCTCTTCTTTTCTACTATTCTCTCAGGAGCGTCTGACCGTGTATGATAACCACGTAGGGCAACACTGTTGAAAAAGCTCCCATGGCAAAATTCCTGGTATGCAACTACGGCATTTGAGTACCCTGAGAGTTGCGTTGATGTGACGATGTTCCCATTGTGGCGGGCTTGTTTCTGTCAGTGGTGTATTGCACCCTGTGAGAGTTTTATCCAAATGCCCCACACCCTTCACTGACAACCAGGAAAGATTTCATACAAAGTAGATGCTGCGTGGGACATAACCATTAAAGAGAGCCAGGCTGATAAGCAAATAAACCCAATTGACCGGGACACGGCTGAGGTCAACGCGCTGTTGTAGAAACACTTAGCCAAAGACAGCAGTCTCCATTTCGATGCGAGATTCAGTCATTTAATATCGCAGTTTAAGCAATGAAGTTCTCATTCATTGCAATATATATGCAAATACTTATGACTAAACGTAATCTGAATCACAGCACCCAACTGTTTAAACATTGATAATAATACAGAACTGCAAATCATTATCAGCATTCTTATTATGATTTCTTGAAGGATTTCATGTGACATGAATCCGAACGGAGGTAAAGATGCCTGGGAAAAGCCGCTGTGATCCACCAAGAATAAATTATTTTAAAATATATTCAAATAGAAACTAGATATTTTAAACTATAATAATATTTCACAAAATGTACAGCTTTTACCGTATTTTTGAAATGCAGATTTTCGTCCCCGTGAGCAAAGACACTGGAAAAAACATAAAAAAGGAACACATCAAACCGGCTTGAATGGGAGTGTTGTAGATATAATCACAATACTTTATTATCCTCTTATACCTAATACAATAAATTTCTAACCCATGACCTCTGAGGTGCGTCCTGAACAATAGGGGTTAAGAAAGAAAAGGTCGTTTATAACACATTATTTATAGTCGCTTAGTATGTAATAAACCAAATTTTGTGATCTGGTTGAGGACCCAACCACTCTATTGAGCTTCTCTACACAGATGATTGGGACTCACATAGTGGTACTATATAAGGCATAGACAATAGCATTGGGAGTGTAGATTATGTTTGGATTTATTGTATTTTGCCGCCTTCTGAGACTGATGAAAGAGGTCGAGGACTGGCGTAACTGGACCACTGACCAAGTCCTGGCTCTCCTTTTAAAACACACACCACCAGATTTACACGTTCATATTCACACAGATTTAAGAACAGTAGTGGCATTTTTATTATTATTCTCAAATTTGAGGACAAACAGAGCATGGATCAGCATCCATCATGGGGTCATGGGGTATGGTGGGCACAGTTTTATTTAGCAAGGGGTCAGTTTTTTGAGAACAGTAGTTGTTAGAGCTCTCTCAACACTGGCTGCTGTGACATATTATCTGGGCAGCTCAGTGGCAGACTGTTATTGCTCTGTCACCAGCTTTCCAATGCGTTTCAAATGCTTTTATATACTGTATATGGTGTGTCAGGAGGCTTATATACCTGCTGTTATTATCATTAAAATGTGTGTCTGTTTGCAGCGGTCAGGTCGATGAGTATTATCCAAACAAGTTCATCCAGAGGGACGACACGAACCGCTTTTACGTCCTCAACACGCTTTTCAACCTTCCAGGTACAATGACAGTGACACATTTACATGGTCGAGTGAAAGGATAATTGATTCTGTTAACATGATTTGTCCCTCTCCTTTTCTCAGAGACGTATCTGTATGCGTGCCTGGTTGACTTTTTCACCAAAAGCAGCAGATACAAAAAGTGAGTGAATTATTCTTTAATTGCAAGAGTTTACAGCAATTAAACTTTTTTACTGTCTATCAGACAGCGAGTGATATTCATAATTAGTAATGTTTGCTAAAGTAAGCATCACTATTAATCTTGCTTATGCTTACAGCTAGGGATATCAATAAACCTTTATGATTTCAGATCATTCACACAGCACATGTTAAAACCCAGAGCACATCAGCAACCAGATAACAAAGCCCTAGCAAGCCAAAAATTATTAAAATAAATATGACAAATGATTAAATATAAAATAATATCTTATTAACCCTGTAAAGCCTGACATATAAAATATGGTCAATTTGCATTTTACAATTTTGAATATGATTTTTCTGAAAAGTGATGCTTTTATGGAATAATCAAGGAAAAACTAAGTTGGGTTACCTAGTGAGATTGAAATATTACTAGCAACTATAGCACCTCGATTCTCGAAATTACTTATAAAAATTAAAATTTCACAGAGCAAATTGACGTGCCAAACACTACCCCCCTCGAGGCCTGTGGAGTATTTTAAACTAAAAGCCTGTGAGCCTGTGTACAAACAGTTTTTGCAGCAAAATTTTTTGCTATATCGTTGATACATTAGAGGCCCTTAAATCTGCCTTGCTATCACGGCCGCAGGGTTTATTTTTGTAAACTTAACAATACACCAACTAGGTTGTCCATAATATCACTCACTACTGGCATGCTTCCATCAGTTGCATGACAAAGGGTTTCAAACCCATGGCGACTTGTCATGCCCACAGAAGCATGTTTCACGGACATTAGGGCCCTGCCATGGATTAACCTCACGGAAACGGTAACCTATGCATACCTGTCTAATACACCTCTAGGAAAACGATAAGAATTTACTCCAATTAATTTTACTTCAAATTTAAAATATGAGTTGGAAGGGTAGGGTGATTTCGGAGTGGCTGTGTAGCAACTAGCACAGCGGCTAGACTTTGATTAAGCATAATGTGATCCACCTCCTTGAAAATCATCTCCAAAGGCATACTTGACTCTCATGCAAGCAGATATGGAGACGGCGTGGTGGAGCCCGGTTGACTTGTACAACTTGCATGTCAGATAGCATCATGTCTAATTCAACCTGTCCGCCCATATACCCTTACCCCAATAGGACACGCTTCCTATTCGTGCTCGGCCTGGACAATAGTGTAATGGACAGATGATGTATCACCATCATATCTTATCTGACTGAAAGGGTGTGACGGAAGGTATGCAAATTAATACATACAATGACAAGGCAGGTCGCGAAAGCATTCTGGATCTGCACTAACATTTTATGTACTACACCGCCAAAGACGTATAAATACTATACTAAATAAGTTTAGACAACTCTAACAGGGTTAGCTCACATCCAAAAATGAACAAACTCAGCACCTATGTAACTACGTAAATCAATGACAAGACCTAGGTTGTACTGTCTTATCTTTCAGATGACTCCAGTCGGAGTAATATTAAAATTTGGTCTTCCTTTGGTATCATCTTCAATCTGTGTAATGGCAGTCTGAAGCGGGTGTTGCAGTTACTCCAGTACAAAAGAAGTGAAATAAAGTGACCCCTCCACTAATAAAAAGGCCACCACACTGCTCGGGCGGGACGGTTTTCCTTTGCTCTGTAACAAACAGTTGGTTTTCACGAGAGAATTACTCAGAGTCTCCCAGCCCGGAGCTGCTCGTTGTACACTGTAGGCGCTAAGCTAGATAATGATAGTTACGATTTGAACTACTGAATTTTTCTTACAAAAAATGCATCGATTCACTACAGGACGCCTTTGTTCACCCCC
>JADLZN010006345.1:0-61420 GCA_018155175.1 Sinocyclocheilus anophthalmus
CGGCGCCATGCTGATGTGTTAAACTTGTGGCCACGAGAAAAAATATGTTGTTCCCTCAATATAAGAAGTTGTGGCCACGAGAAATGGGAACATAAGGATGGCGTACCTCGACACCCCACCAAAATGATCTTGTCCGGCCCAAACATTATAGTAGGTTCCTACGAGTTAATATGATGCTCCCATGAATTAGTAGGTGTGTTCAACTTCATGCAGCGCTGACCAGACCAATTGGAGAGAGTCGCCACCTGCAGTTGGGGGCGGAGACAATATATCAGACAAAAAGACAATATATTGTATGCACAGATGTGCTATGTACAAATTATGTAAGGGAATGTGGATAGATGTAAGATATATTAAAACAATAACATAATAAACACAAGTATAGATAGTTGGTTATTGCAGATGTTATATTCCACGGGGGAGAATATTTAACTGTTCGTGTGGTAGATGGCCTGAGGAAAGAATCTTTTCCTACAGTGGTGGCCAAAATTATTAGAACACTAGTATTTTCACCAGCTAAAAAATGGTTTTAAGTAAGTTATTTCTATCTTTTGCTGTAGTGTGTCAGTAGGAAATATCACTTTAATTTTACAAAAATTCATTTTGCCATTAATTGTAATAATCCAGTGAGATTTTGTATGCACAAGGAGTCTGACAACAACCAGTTCTCCACACAGAGATCTGATCTCATCATCATCAAGTCTATCTGGAATGACATGAAGAAACAGAACAAACTGAGACAGACTAAATCCAGAAGAACTGTGGCAACGTCTCCAAGATGCTTCAGAAGACCTACCTGCAAAGCTACCTGAAAAAACTAAGTGCAACTAGGGCAACAGCTGCTTTAAACGCAAAGGATGGTCACACCAAATGTTGATTTGATTTAGTTAATAGAAGTTAATTGATGAAGAAATCTAGTTATGACATTATTTTTGACATCATCCTCATTTTACAGCATTTTTACACAAGTGCCTAAAACTTTTAACAGTACTGTAGCTTTGCAGATAGGTTTTTTGAAGCATCTTGGAGATGTTTCCATAGTTTATTCTGTCTCAGTTTGTTCTGTTTGCTCATGTCATTCCAGACGGACTGGATGATGATGAGATCAGAGCCCGTATTCACACAACATTTTAAGGCTAAAAGTAGCTCATAACTTGCCGATTTAGGAGAAAATCTTAAAAACAATGTGTCAGTTCTAAATTTAGGACTCCTAAATTTTTCCTCCAAGAGTATTTCATAAAGCATTTTAGCACTAAAACTAGCTCCTAAAATCTGTGAAATGTTAGGAGTAGTGAAGAGGACTCCTAAGTCACTAAGACCAAGTCACAAACTGTCCTAAAATGGCTGTTGCCGGCAATCTGCCTCGGAACAGAAACATTTTAGAAAAGTTTGAAGACAATGAGCTTTTAAAAAGGTATTGCCTTAATCACAAGGGTATTATGACTGTTGTTTTTATTAACAAGTTAAGCAAGAAGTAACAGCTGTTCTTGCATCCAGTTTGGTTTTCTTTTACGTTTGCATGTCTTACTATCATCCATGATTATTCTACTCTGTTAATTAAAAAGCTGTTTATATGCATATCCGCTAATTGTTTACGAGGAGCACACATAAGAGGCTGACAATTAACTGAACATATACTTGTTTAATTAGCGACACTTAGCCTGCATTTTAAAATCTTTATTTGAATGTGCATGTTTTTTTATTTTTAAACCTTTATCTGAATATGGCAACATAATATCATGCTCTACAATATTTCTATGACTAAATCTCTGACAGAGACCCCTCCCCTATCAGCCAATCACTGTGTGCAAACACTCTAAAAAATGCTGGGTTGTTTCAACCCAGTTTTGGGTCAAATATGGATTAACCCAACTTTTGGTTTAAAAATGTAATGTAAAAATTTAACCAAACAGTTGGGTTAGTCCATATTTGACAACCCAGCATTTTTTAGAGTGTAGTTAGTAAGCATGCTGACGTCATCCATAGCAATGAGGTCAACCCCGCCCGTACTCTTAGCTTAAGACTTCTCTCTATTCCTTAGTAAAAGTTTGTCTCAACAGCTTTGTGATTAGGTTTTAAGGGAAGACTCTTAGCTAAAAACTTTTACCTCTATTTAGGAGAACTGTCAGTGGTAAGATAAAATGTTTTGTGAATACGGGCCCAGATCTCTGTGTGGAGAACTGGCTGTTGTCAGATGCCTTGTGTAAACAAAATATCAATGGCGTTTTTTTCTGAGACATAACCAGATGTACAACACACACACACATCACACAACACACACACAAACACACACATATATATATATATAGCTTCTAAGCTTTGCTTAATAGGAATATATTGAGCAAAGCTTTCCTTGCCAGATTCATTTTGACCAAGACAGATTGGGACAGGATCCACAAACTTAAAATTGTCTTTATAAAAAGACTTTCATCTCTTATCAGTGCTAAGTGCATTCATATTAGACCTCCGAAAAAGATCATCAGTTTGTTTGCAAGACATCAACAACATTATTTATATCATTTTCAGAAATACCAAGCGCAGTCAATTTTTCACTTGTGTAGCAAATGAGACTGGCTAATATCACGGATGTCCTGAAGCCCAGAAATTACAGACTGAATAACAGATGATGGGATAATATGCTTGGCCTGTAACTTGAGATAAAACAGAGCCATGTTCTTCAAAAAAAGAGATTCATCTGCATTATCTGGTAATAGTGCAATATCAAACTGCTCTTCGCCATCACAACAATCAAAGAATTCAGACTGTGTATTTGAGTGTTCAGCCACGTTGGATACCTCACCATGCGGCCTCTGTACTGAAACATTTGACTGCAGTATATTATGATGCAACCTTTGTGCTGAAGATTTTCGATGATTCCTGGATAAATGTGAGGTCAATGTAGAGGCTACAGAAAAGCTTTTATTACATGTAAATGGACATGGCACTCTGGTGCCACTGCCTTCTTTGATATGAGAAGTGTAAAATGAAGTTTTTCAAATCACTGCACTTTTCTTGACATACATCAATGTCACAGACTAAAGCATAATTTTCTAACTGCTCTACATATTTCTTTGAGGGCCTCTCTTTGTGATCCCTGAATATGTCAGCCTTAAAAGCAGTGAACTTTTTAAATGTTCTGCAGCAATCAGGAATACCACATTTGAAAACAGTATTAGGAACATGACTATGGATTTTCATGTGCTGGCAAAATGCTGACAACGATTCAAAACACCCGCTTCGAATGTTATCAAAAAAAACAAAGCGCTAATTGTCAGAGATTTTAACATTCACATTGATAATACAAATGATGCATTAGGACTTGTGTTTACTGACCTAATAAACTCTTTTGGAGTCAAGCAAAACATCACCGGGCCCACTCATTGTTTTAATCATACGCTAGATTTAATTATATTGCATGGAATTGATCTTACTGATATAGATATTGTACCTCAAAGTGATGATGTTACTGACCATTTCCTTGTATCGTGCATGCTGCATATTACTGATATTAACTATATGGCTCCGCGTTATCGTCCGGGCAGAACTATTGTTCCAGCCACCAAAGACAGATACACAAATAACCTGACTGATTTATCTCAACTGCCCTGTGTACCCATAAATACACATGAACTAGACGAAATTACTAGCAACATGGGCACTATCTTCTCTAATACATTTGAAGCTGTTGCCCCCATCAAATTGAAGAAGGTTAGAGAAAAACATACTGTGCCATGGTACAACATTAATACCCATTCTCTCAAGAAAGAAATTCGTAGTCTTGAGCGCAAATGGAGAAACTAATTTGGAAGTTTTTAGAATTGCATGGAAAAACAGTATGTCCAGCTATAGACAAGGCTCTAAAAGCTGCCAGGGCTTTATCTCTATGAAGAATTTCAATGACTTGCTTCTTGCGTCAGACCAAGGCTGCATCTCATTGCTAGTTTTACTTGATCTTAGTGCTGCGTTCGACATTATAGATCATGACATACTCATAGATCGATTAAAAAACTATACAGGTATTCAAGGGCAGGCTTAAGATGGAGTTTTAAGATCCTACCTGTCCGATCGCTACCACTTAATTATTTAAATGGGGAGTCAGTCTCAAATTATCAATTGTAAAATATGGAGTGCCACAAGGATCTGTCCTAGGTCCTCTCCTATTTTCAATATACATGTTGCCCTTGGTAATATTATTAAAAAATACAGGATTAGTTTCCACTGTTACGCCGATGATACTCAACTATATATCTCAAAAAGACCAGATGAAACTTCTAAATTATAAAAGCTAAAAGAGTGTGTTAAAATGTAAAACACTGGATGACCAATCATTTTCTCCTACTAAATTCGGATAAGACAGAGATATTAATTATTGGACCAAAAGACAGTACACAGAAACTCTTGGATTACAATTTGCAACAAGACAGATGTACTGTTACTTCCTCTAACAGTCAAAAATCTGGGTGTTACATTACAGCAACTTCTGGTGCAGAAAAGCTAGTTCATGCATTCCTGACCTCTAGACTGGACTATTGTAATGCACGGCTAGGTGGTTGTCCTGCATCTTCAGAAAACAAGCTACAAGTAGTCCAAAATGCAATGGCTAGGGTCCTTACCAGGTCAAGAAAATACGACCATATTACCCCAATTTTACAGTCTCTGCACTGGCTAACTATTAAGTTCCGTATCGGTTACAAAATATTACTACTTACTTTTAATGCCCTTAATGGGATAGCTCCTGCGTACCTAACTAGTCTTCTACCACGCTACAATCCATCATGTTCCCGAAGGTCGCAAAACTCTGGGCTTTTGGTAGTACCTAGGATAGCAAAGTCCACTAAAGGAGGTAGAGCTTTTTCGCATTTGGCCCCCAAACTCTGGAATAGCCTTCCTGATAACGTTCGAGGGTTCAGACACACTCTCTCTGTGTAAATCTAGATTAAAGACACATCTCTAATGGCCAAGCATTCAAATAATGACAATCCTGTGGTAATAGAGATTTGACACAGTTCAGTTGGATCACAGACACCTGAGAAGAGATGATGCCACACCACTCAGAGGACCTCAGATGATGCAACCACCCGGAAACAACATACAGAACTACCAAATTTTGCTATATGTTTGATTGCATTATATAATAATTGCTGTTAGTGTTCGTCTGTTTGATTACGTCTTAAATTGTTTTTTTCCATACATTTCTGCCATATGTACATTAACTGACCACTGATAAGCTACTACTAAATATTGTAGAAACGTAATTTGCTGTGAAGTTTCTTTGCAACGATCTGTATTGTGAAAAGCGCTATACAAATAAAATTGAATTGAATTGAATTGAATTGAATTATCAATCGATTGAATGGCGTTATCAGTGGTTATCAGCTCATAGATATGGACCAGAAGGGGCCTGCTGCGCCTACTGGTAGGCTGAGAAGGCTGTTGCCATCTATCCACATGGGTAATCACGCATGTTTGTAGTTGAAGCGCAATAACCTCAATATTTACTATGGGTTTACCTCAGTAACCGTAGTTTTACTGTGGTATCTGTAGTTACTAAAACATAATAACCACAACCCTTACTATGGGTTTACCTCAGTAACTGTAGTTTTACTGTGGTATTTGTAGATAAAGCACAATAACCTCAACCCTTACTATGGGTTTACCACAGTAACCGTAGTTTTACTGTGGTATTTGTAGTTACTAAAGCATAATAACGCTAACCTTCATGGCTTCCTTTACCACAGCCCGTATAGTTTACTGTGGTATTTGTAGTTAAAGCACAATAACCTCAATCCTTACTATGGGTTTACCCCGTAACCGTAGTTTTACTGTGGTATTTGTAGTTCAGTCATGACAACTCTCGGCGATAAACAAACAATATTTATTAGAATATGAATGAACATATTATAGTTTGGTTTTGGTGGACTAGATCTGCTACGCTGCTGCTGCTGCGACGCAGGTAGAACACATTGTTCTGCTGACCACAATAAACAGAGGGAATTAACTTAGCTGCTACCTGCAGCATAAGACTCCCCCAACATTGCAGATGGCTGCGACTGAAACGCAGTGCTTAGACCTTGATTGCGGATCTGCCGCCAAAACATGTGTATGGTTTCGTTGCTGCTCCGTAGAGCTATGGAACCCGAGTGTACTGGCTATGTGTGCCTCAGCTACCATGCCGACTGGCTTATCTTAGTGGGCTAAAGAGAAATGTGTGCCTTGGCTACCTTGCCGACTAGCTTACTCTAATGACCATAATTATGTGTGCCGGGCTACCATGCCGTATGGCTTAATCTAGTGACCTACTAGAATGTGTGCCTTGGCTACCGTGCCGACCGGCTTACTCTAAAAGACTTGAAATATGTGAGCCTTGGCTACCATGCCGACCGGCTTAAACCTTTGAACGGACGTGAAGCGCAAATAGACTCGAGATTCGCCGCAATTGTTAATGAAACCACTATATTTATTAATACTAACAATACGGTCGATAACAATGCAATACCCTCCTCAGTCAAACACAACACCTGAAATAGAATAAAGAATTTAGAATGTCTTTTGCGTTAGGTCTAATATATCGTTCGTAGGCTGATGAAGTCCACCGTCCCAATTCCTTCAGAGTAGCAGGTCACTTTCTGAGCTGCAGTAGTAGCTGCTCCGATCCTGAAGGAGTGAGGCGTGTAGACTTCAGGGTTGAGACTGCAAAGTTGGCAAAGCAGTTTAAGCTTTTTGACAAACCAGCATCTCGTCATAGGATGGCCGTCAGCGGTTAGGAATGGGGATCGTCAGGGGTGGCATGACAGCGAGATTTCAGGTAACGAAACATGGATGAGAAAGGGCAGAAAACAGAATTAATACTCGATATAATGATTGCAGTTCCTTTATAACATTGGTCAGTCTTAGAATGCTTGAGGTTTAAAGTAAAATATGTATAGTCCATAGTGATATCTGATATAGTGAGATTCAGAGAGTAGAGAGTAAATTCCCCACATCTCAGAAATCCATTAAAGGCAGTGAGGAAAGCAGTTTCTAAAAGCAGATCAGTATGAAATCCAAAAACCCCAAGTCTTAGATGATGTAATAGCTTATGTAAAAGAGGTAGTGTGAGAGGAAGGCATTTTTATCTTTGGAATCTGGTGAGGTTTTGAGAATACCTTGAAGGAGGAGATGAATGGAAGGATGGTTTAAAAGACTGGGCGTATTTTTAGCCATTCCCAACCTCATATATAGAACTCATAGAACTGCGAGATGAAAAGAAGGGCAGACCAGGCTGGATGGATGCGCATCGGGGCAAAGTGCGCGGAATTCCTGAAATTTAAAATGGGAAAGAGCATCAGCTTTATCATTAAGAAGGCATGGAATATATGCAGCTTTAAGCATGAAATTATTCATAACACTAAACCAGATTATGCGTCTGATAAACCTGTTAATGAATGGTATGTCCGAGCGGCCTTTATTGATAAAATTGACAGCGGCTTCGTTATCACAAAGCACGATGATTTTCTTTTTTTGCCATTGATTCCCCCAAAGCAAGCAAGCTAACACGATTGGATACAATTCAAACAGGGCAGTTGATTTAATTTCATCCGGCAGATTTAACATTTCTGCGGGCCAGGAGTCAGCAAACCATGAATTACAGAAAAATCCGCCGAACCCGACGGAAGGAGCAGCATCAGTAGATATTTTGAGGGAGAGAGAGGTTTCAAATGAATCGTTATAAAAGAAAGAAATGCCGTTCCAATCATTTAGAAGAATAGACCAGAAATGCAAATCAAAGAGACAGCCTTGATCTAATGATATAGTATCCTGGAGATTACGTACGGATTTAGATAAATCTAGGAGTCTTGAAATGAAAGCACGGCCCTGCGGAATAATTCGCATGGCGTAATTTACATGTCCTAAGAGAGACAGCAGGTCTCGCTTAGAGATGGAAGAAAAACAAAACGAGGACATGATTTGTCTAATGCGATCCAGTTTTTGAAACGGGAGAGACGCTTGCATTAATTTACAGTCTAAAATTATGCCTAGAAATTCGAGGGAAGTAGAAGGGCCGAAAGTTTTTTCCTCAGAGAGAGGAACCTTTACAATGGAGAAAAGTTCTTTAAGTTTAGAAATGCACCGTTCTGGAGGAGAATTGGGGAAGTCCATCACTAAAAAATCGTCTAGTAAATGGAGAACAAATGGGAGTTTATAGACATTAAGGAGGATCCAGCAAAGGGCTTCGGATAGGCAATCAAAAATCTTAGGGCTGCTACGGCAGGCGAAGGCGAGACGCACTGAGAAAAACATTTTTGATCTCCATTTAATCCCAAAAAAAACCCATTGGGAGGGATGCAGAGGCATGATTTTAAAGGCATCAGTATTATCTGCTTTTGCGAGCCACGATCCTCTGCCCGCGGATTTGATTAATTGAATGGCGTGATCTACAGAAGCGTATGCGAGGGAAAATTATTGATGCTAGAAATAGGGCTGTTATGCGGAGAAGAAAGATCGATAATTAATCTTTTTTTACCAGAATATTTACAAGTAGCGATACCTATCGTATTTATACGAAATAAAGGAAAAGGAGAATTACGAAAAGGGCCAATGAGATATCCTTTGTCTAATTCTTTTTTTAATCAACGTGTCTATGACTTCAGGCACTTTGAGCGCGGACTGAGGATTTGTAGAAACAAAAATAGAGGAGGGAATAGCTGTAAGTCCTGCCACAAAGCCTTGAATTAGACCAGTAATGAGAAAATTCACAAAACCTCGATAGGGATGATTAAACAAAATATCAGACAATACTGGAACGTTGATTGGAGTTGATGGATGTTTATTCATCTTGTGGTAGAGATGGGAGGAGCTTTGAACCTGCGGGGACAAACGGCTCTAGGATGACTATCGCCACAAATGGCACAACAATGTACAAATTTACAGTTAACGTAAGGACATACAGATTCGTTGAAATTTATACACGTGTGAGGTGAATTATCTTGATGTTTCACGTGGCTCCGAGCAGGGTATTTCGACCCAGGAATAGGTTTTTTGAACTTGACCCCTGAGATGCCTGGTAAGCTGTGCGGGGGCATAGGCTGGCAGAATGGGAAAAAGATCCACAAACAGAGCAATAAATAGCTTTATGTCCCGTAAAGTGTCTGCTGATCAATTCGAGATCCACAACAGACCAGTCTAATATGAGGTTGAAACGCTGAAGGTATAAAGCTGCCTTGGCTGAAAAACTCTTATGTATTCGTAAAATAGGGAGCCTCCGTAATTAAGTGCCAGGTCTGATATTATCACTGAATACGTATGAGTTCAATCCTCCGCTTAGGAAAAACTACAAAGAGTGTCTTCTGTACACGCCGAAAGCCACATTAAACTCCGCTAGAGACAAACTTTTAGAAAGTCTTGGGTCACATTCTTTTAGCACGACTGAGACATCACCACAGTCAACCACACGTTTATCTAAAACTCGTGAAGAACACAGTAAAATTTTTACTAGGTTGATGTCGTTACCTGCGATTATTTGGTTCCTCAAACTTTGAGGAATACCTGCTGCCGGCGGGATGAAAGGAGCTCCCGAAGATGTAGCAGGTACAGCTGAGGCAAGGGTGTGATGTGGCAGGAAGTCCTGGAAGAAACCAGCGGAGGTGTCTTGGAGAAGAGGTGTGGCTGAGGCTTGGATGTTGGAAGTACAAATAGGCTTCTAAAGCGTTGAAACCCGATTATCCAGTTTATTTATGGATTCTTTGATTTCAATAAGAGCTAACAGCACGGGATCTGAAGAGACCGTAGAACAATCTTCATGGTCAATGCAGGGTCTTTTAGTTGGAGAAGAGGATGCTGGAGCGAGGTGTTTCCTTTTATTTTTAGCTTTCATCGGGGCCGACTTAAGCGATGGAGGAGGAGATGAGGAAGGTAAATAGTTCATCGTGAGATGAACCCATCGGAGGAGAGATGTTGTGCTCAAACAAAAATTCCAGAATCCTTGGAACAGGCCATTCGGAGATATTAAATTGACGCTGAGCCAGTCTAGTGCTCTGCCGGGGTGGTGCTCTGAAATGTTCCCCGTTAGGAGGATTGCCGGGAGTTTCTGTTTCCGACAATGGATCAGTGGCAGGTTCATCCAGGGACAGAAGATCTTTGAGGTCGAGGTGAGACATATCTCTCGAGATATAGCAGTTCAGGAACAGGGACAACGTAACTATGAATGCTAGGAACATAGCCTGCAATTTAACAAGCGCGCAGTCTTCGATTCAAAGTGAGCGCGCAGTCTAACGCTACCTGGTCAGACTGGAATATATAGGAGAGTCTAGATTGAAAGAAAAAAGCTGATTGGTTGGTGTACCGGCTGCATGGCGACCAATCAGCGGCACGTTAGAGTTTCATGACTGAACTAGGCATTTAAAGCACAATAACCTCAGTCCTTACTATGGGGTTACCCCGTAACCGTAGTTTTACTGTGGTATTTGTAGTTAAAGCACAAAAACCTCAATCCTTACTAGGGGTTTACCTCGTAACCGTAGTTTTACTGTGGTATTTGTAGATAAAGCACAGTAGTACCCACTTACAACAGCACATACCATGTCTTTACCACAGTAATTGTTTTTACTGTAAACTACTTTTAAAACACAGTAACCACAACGTTTGCCATGCCTTTAATACCTTTTTGTGAAGTAATTGTAATTCAATCTTTATTTTTTTTTGTCTTGCAGTTACGTTAGATCACAAACTCCAGCAGCTCTTTAAAGAATCCATCTCTCTCTCTCTCTCAGCTTTTCCTTTCTATTTTTCCAAACTGTAATCCATAATTCACTAACACATAGTAGCCTCTCTTTCTGTGGTTCATCATGGCATGTTTTTAAAACTCAGAATCAAATTTTGACCAATTCTTTCAGAAAGCTGCTAGAATTAACAGGGAACTTGAACTCGAAGCTCCCAATGCTGATCTTGAAGAAGCTGCCAAGGAGGCTGAACAAGTCCTTCAAAGGTTCAACCCTTGACAGGTTTTGTTGAACACTTTTAGTAATAACTGATTTGCTTTAATGAGCACATCTGTGACGAGTGGGGGCGGGGCCGAGAGCCGTGGGAATGGAGCGAGGCTGGTGGAGTAAATGATAATGAGTGACACCTGCGTCACTCACTGGTCTCGAGTCCCACGGAGGAGCTCCGGAAGGATAAAAGGAGGAGTTACGACAGTGAAAGAGGAGATAAATCTTTTATAACACTGTCGCAACATGTATATATTTCTTGTTGTTTCAGCTGAAAGGGAAGACCAAGGAAGGCCTGTCATGGGATTTGAATTTGACCATCTTGTGCGTTTATGGAGAAGACCAAAAGCTGCAAAGGCAAACACTTCCAATGGTACGTCTGTTTGGGCCTGAGCACTTTGACTGAACTTTACTGCAGAGACATTTTGCACAGCATTTGAAGTTTCTTAAACTTTGGTTTACATACCCCATCAGGAAGAACCCCCATAAAAGTGTCATGTAGAAGTAGTAATAATTCATACAATTTACCAAGTCAGCAAATTCATATGATATTGTACAAGCGTACTCATTCAAAATTCTATGACTTTTACTCCTGCTGTCATTGGCCATTGCCTCAACTCTCATGCAGATCATGCCCCATGTAAGTAGTCAGAGTGTTTGTATCATGAAGTTTATATTAAAGGGGTCATATGATGCAATTAAAATTTTCCTTTCTCTTTGGAGTGTTACAAGCTGATTGCATAGATAAGATCCCTGAAGTTGCAAAGACTAAAGTCTCAAAACCAAGATATTCTTTATCAAAGTTAAGACTATGCCACGCCCCCCTAAAACGTCTCGTTCTAACACACCCTCACATATCTACCTCACTATGTGGGAATATTTGCATATTGCCGCCCAAATGTGCACGCAAAGAAAGAGTGCGTGGTTTCAGGAACAGCAGTAGTGTTGAAGCAGCCATGTCAGGGAGACGCTGGGTGTTTCTAGACGAAAGCAAAAGCACTTTATTTGGCCTTCCGAAAGTAGATGCATTTAGTAATCTTTAAGATTACTTACAACAGAACAGCATGCATTTTATGGACGACGTTTCGTGAACCTAGGAGAAGAGGTAATTCTGACTTGGCTATGACAATCTGGCGCTTCTGAATAAGCAACTGTAAGTATGTTTTGTTATTAAGTTTAAGTATTTGCTATTGACTGTTAAAAATCCAGAGTTTTGCGCATCGTGGGGTGTGCGCGTGCTGATTATGTGGTGGGAGAGAAGGAGAGAGACAGCGGTCACATCACGTGGAGTCACGCTGTCGTTAAGACGTGCTGTGTTACTGCAAACAACCTTCCCTTTCAGGGCTCTATTGAATGATGGTGAAAAAACTAATTACATTATTATACTGTCTTTACTTTTTTTGAAAGATGATGAAGCTCCGCGATTATGGTAAGGGGTGCGTTAACATTTCTGACGGTGCTTGCGGGTGCAGCCAATCACAATGCACTGGTCAAGTGGCTAATCAGAGAAGACTGCGTCTTGTTCAAAAGGAGGGACTTTGTAGGGAAAACGAAGCTTTTGATGATGAGGCGGGGCATAGAGGAACCTTACAATAATGTACATTATGTTGTCAAAATAAGGTCGTTGTTTTTAAGGATGCGCCGATCCGATATTCATATCGAGTATCGGCTCCGATAGTGCCATTTTTATCGGATATCGAGGGAGATCGTTCAAGAGCGAGCCGATCGAAAATCCGAGTGTTTTTTTTTTCTCGAATGTGGAGAATTTTATTCTGAGTGTTACTTCTGAAGCAATACGAATAGACTAATGTGAGCTACTATGAATATTTAAGTCCTTACATAAAGTTCACACAAATCTATTCTCCGCTGTGGCTGTCACTCATCGTTCAGCCTTTAACCTACTGTCGCGTTCGGTTTTACAGCAGTCAGCTCGGTAAATCTCTCTCCAAGAAACATTCTGTGTTCCCATTGATGCATTGATTGCTAAATACATGTCTAGGATTTTTGCAGAAAAGGACTTTTCATTATGCAGGGGTTAATGTTGTTTTGTCCTTGCTACCGGGTTCTGTTGTGAACATGTATTACCGGCATGGAAAAGCCTAATCAATTCGTTGTTTTCAGATAGAAAGGAGCTTTATTGCCAAGTATGGTGGCACATAAAAGGAATTTGTTATGTTGCACCAAGCTTCCAGTACACGGGAGAACCCACAAACCCAACAGTAATAAAAATGAGCGTGAATAAACAAAAATACACATGCATAAATTCTAACACAAAAAAAAGAATAACTTGTATGTCCCAAGGTGTGGTATAGATGGAATAAGAAATAGAATAAAATAAGTTGTAAGAATTGAGTATGTTACTCGGGTTTAGGGGGATACATAATTCTTAAGAGTTCTGGCCCCATTACTGGACTGTAATTGCACAAAGTGAGGAGACACATTAACTGTTCATGAGGTGGTAGATTGCCTGGGGACCAGAAACTGTTCTTGTGTCTGGCTGTCCTGGTATTTGAGGCTCTGTAACGCCAATCAGATGGCAAAAGTTCAAAAAGGGGATGGCTTGGATGTGAGGGATACAGAGTGATTTTCTGAGCCCTTTTCCTCACTCTGGATGTATACAGTTCTGGGAGGGTAGGCAGGGGGGCACCAATAATCATTTCAGCAGTCCGAACCATTCTCTGTAGTCTTCTGATGTATGATTTTGTAGCTGAACCAAACCAGAAAGTTATTGAACTGCACAGAACAGACTCGATGACGGCTAAGTAGAACTGTTTCAGCAGCTCCTGTAGCAGGTTGAACTTCCTCAGCTGGCAAAAGAAGTACAACCTCTGCTGGGCCTTTTAACAATGGACTCAATGTGAGTGTCCCACTCAGGTCCTGAGAGATTGTGGTGCCCAAGAACCTGAATGACTCCACTGCAGCCAAAGGGCTTTCCATGATGGTGAGTGGGGGAGAGCAGGGGGGTTCCTCCTGAAATCCACAATCATCTCCACTTTTTTGAGCATGTTCAGCTCCAGGTTGTTAAAACTGCACCAGACAGCCAGCTCTTTAACCTTCTGTCTGTAAGCAGACTCGTCTCCATCCTTGATGAGACCGATGACTGTAGTGTCCTCTGCCATGACTCAGGAGCTTGGCAGAGGGGTCTTTAGATGTGCAGTCGATGGTGTAGAGGGAGAAGAGCAGTGGGGAGGGAACACAACCCTGAGGAGCTCCAGTGATTGTACGGGTGCTGGATGTGTATTTCCCAGCCTCACTAGCTGCTGCCTATCTGTCAGAAAGCTGGTGATACATTGACAGATAGAGCTAGGGACAGAGAGCTGGTTAGTTTGGTTCGGAGGAGTACTGGGATGATGGTGTTGAAAGCGGACTAAAGTCACAAACAGGACCTCCTAAGTCCCTGTTTTGTCCAGGATGTTGCAGGATGAAGTGCAGTCCCATGTTGACTGCATTATCCACGGACCTGTTTGCTCGGTAAGGAAACTGCAGGGGGTCTAGTAAGGGTCCAGTGATGTCCTTCAGGTGGGCCGGCACCAGTCTCTCAAATGACTTCATCAGCACAGACGTTAAAGCAACAGGTCTGTATTCATTAAGTCCTGTTATCTTGGGTTTTTTGGAACGGGGATGATGGTGGAGCGTTTAAAGCAGGCAGGGACTTCGCACAGCTCCAGTTATCTGTTGAAGATCAGTGTGAAGATGAGGGCCAGCTGGTCAACACAGGATTTCAGACATACTGGTGTAACACAGTCTGGGCCTGGAGCTTTTCTCCTTTTCTGCTTCCGGAAAACCTGGCGCACATTTATCCTCACTGATCTGAAAGTAGGAGTGAGGAGAGAGGGGTTGAGGGGGTGTTGAAGGTTGGTGGAGAGATGTTCCGAGCGGTGATGGGGTGTTGACTGGAGTTTCAAAACTCACTCATTCAGGTCTTCAGCAGGTTTTTGATTGGCCTCAGTGCTGGGGGATGGTTTCTTGTAGTTGGTGATGTCCTTCAGGCTTTTCCACACTGATGCAGGCTCATTCGCAGAAAACTGGTGTTATAGTTTTTTAGAGTAGTTCCTCTTGGCCACTCTAATCTCCTTATTCAGTGTGTTTCTGGCCTGATTGTACAAGACTCTGTCATCCCTTTTGTAGGCGTCCTCTTTGGCCTGACGAAGATGACGAAGTTTTGCTGTAAAGCATGGCTTATCATGATTGAATGTTAAATGAGTCCTGGTAGAGAAGCACATGTCTTCACAGAAACTGATATAAAATGTTACACTCTCTGTGAGCTCGTCCAGATCGGTGACAGCAGCTTCAAAAACACTCCAATCAGTTCAGTCGAAACAGGCTTGCAATGCCTGCTCAGTTTCGTTGGTCCATCTCTTTACAGAATTTACTACAGGTTTAGCAGATTTAAGATTGACTGTAGGTCGGTATAAGATGAACCAGGCAGTGGTCAGAGTCCTACAGCTGCTCTGGGGACCGAGCGATATGCATCCTTTATTGTGGAGTAACAATGGTCCAGTATATTACTGTCTCTGATAGGACATGTAATGTGCTGTCTGTAATTTGGCAGTTCACGTGAGAGATTTGCTTTATTAAATTCCCAGAGAATGATTAACTCAGAGGGTGTTGTTGCTCTGTCTCTGTGATCAGATCAGCAAGTTTCTGTAAAGCTGAGCTCACGTGTGCTTGCGGAGGGATGTAAATACTCACGAGAATGAACGAGTGAAACTCCCGCAGTGAATAGAATGGCTTACAGTTAATGAAAAGCGCTTCCAGATCGGGACAGCGCATATTCTTTAACGCTGTTACGTCTATACACCACCTTTCATTGATGTAAAAACATGTCCCACCGCCGCGTGATTTCCCCGTTGATTCTGTGTCGCGATCCGCTCTAAACAGCTGAAAACCCGGCAGACTCAACACGCTGTCTGGAATGGCGTCATTCAGCCAGGTTTCCGTGAAACACAGAGTAGCAGAGTGTGGAAAATCCTTATTTGTCCGGGAGAGCAGAAGAAGTTCGTCTGTTTTGTTGGGTAGAGAGTGGAGATTTGCCATATGGATGCTCGGCAACGGCGTTCTGAATCTGCGCTTCCTGAGCTTCACGAGCGCGCCGGCTTGCTTCCCCCGTCTGCGCGTCCTGAAGCGCTGATCAGCGCCGCAGCTCCCCTGACTACAATGTCCAGCAAACGTTCGAAATAACGAGAATCCGGTATAGAGCTAGAAGATTGTGTGCTGTGTTCTGCCGAATGTTCAGTAGCTCATCCCTGGTAAAACTGATCGTGTTTGAGAAACAAAAAAACAGGAAAAACTAACAAAGACAGTACAAACACTGGAGAGCCAAACACTGAGGCTGCCGTCTGCAGCGCCATCGCATGTAAAGAAGTTTAACGTGCACCGTAACTGAAATTTAACACTGTTAAAAGAAAAGGCTCAATAAACTACAGAACATATTTAATACATATGCAATCAAGTTCTCTACCTGTGGCTGGACAGTGTTTGTTAACACACGAAGCTCTTACAATGTGCGCACATTGTAAGCGCTTCGTGCTCATAGACTGTCAACCCTCTATATTGTGAGTAAATCACTCTGGGCGACTAAATGATGTCTAATATTAGCCAATGGCTAATCAATTCTCAGATTTTACTCGTGAGTTGGAGGCTGAGTATATGATTAGCACAGATATATTTTCACTCACAGAACACACTCTGAGCGCATCAGTGTTTCACTCTCCGTCAAGCGAGCTGTGATATTTTTCAGTTAATTTGAATGGATGCGCAGCGCACCTGTGTTTATGTATTTGGCATAATGTAAACTGTAGTGTGAAGGTGCACGACTCTCCGTCGCTTTCTCTCACACACGCAAAGAGCGATAGCGAGCGAGAGTCTTACATAACATGCAGAATTGATGCGCTACATGTAAACGATATACTTTGTTGTATTTTCCAGTAAAAATTCCTTTGGAATTCTTCAGCTTTTATATGAAAGCTGGGTTTTCTGTGGTGTAGCGGAACTAATGCGCAAACGACGTAATCTCATTGGCTGGCTGGTGACTGACTATATAGTCCTGTTTTGAGTTCAGACGAATCAGTTCGAGCATAAACAGCACACAAATGATTATATTCATGAATTATTATCATAATCCTTAGTGCGTTTTTATATTGATCTTATTAGTAGAATTTGTATAATAATAATATCTTATCAGTATAGGTCTTTTTTTTTTTACAGGAACACTGAATGACCAAAAATAGCACCAGCACCAGTCCTAAGTTCATTGTTATCAAGTTTTAATTGTAATTGCTAAACTTCTATTATTAAATAATACTGGATTATCATATTATAATGCTTGACTGAATGATATTAAGAGTGTACTTTCAGATACCATTTTACAAACATTATATATGCTTGTAAAATGGCATAACTTCTGAATAGTATAGGTTTCAGGTCTGCGGTAAACAAAAAAAACTATATAGCAATTGCGATTCAATGCCAAAGGTCAGTTGAGGGTTGAATATTAAAACAGTTTGTGCGCACTGTATATTGGTTTGTCCTTCATATGTTGTGCCATTATTAAAAATAGTGCTATACATTTAAATAAAATGTATTTTATTGTATAGTAAGATATATATATATATATATATTCTATATATATATATATTATATAGTATATATATATATAGTATATATATATATATATTATTATATAATATATATATATATATATAAAAATACATGCATAAGGTTTTTAATGAATGGCTTTTATAATAATACCAATAGCAATGTGTAACATTTTACCATATTTAGTGCAACACTTTTATTTGTTCCCCACAAAATATAGTTTTTTCACTAAATGTTTGGATTTGTAAAATTGTGCACTGATTTTTCTAGAATAAACTTTGTGACGAATTATCCACGAACCTAGTTTATGATAAATTTGTCATAGATTATAAAAAATATCCATAGTACTATGACAATAAGGTCTGTTTACTGTTATACACACTTGCACAGTTTTGTTCTGCTGTTTGTTGTGTCAATGTTTTTATGTTCATCAGGTGGAAAAATCTGTTCTGAAAGAGATTCCAATGATATTGTTCCTCTGTGTCATAAAATTTTAAATAGCTGCGGTGTGGACTCATCCTTTGTGTGAAGAGGCCTTTAAACTGCTTACAACAATACTGTCAGCATGTAATCATATTTAAAATAATTCATATTAATATAGCTTGCTATTGAAGAATGCAGCTTTTTCTTATGCTGCTTTCCTTTCATTCTGTTAAACTTACCGCAATTCTGCCTTTCTCTGCCTGTTTCTCTTCATCTTATTCCTTTACTCCATCACTCAGTAAAGTACAGTAAAGGGTTACAGTTTAACACTCACGCACGTGGAAGACGGACAGTGCCCTTCAGATCACATAATTCGGGGGGGGGTTCCTCGGGGCGGCCCCTTCCATGTTCCCCTTCCCCTTCCCCTTCTGGTCTATGTATCCCTGCCCCTGCTGAATTATTTTTATCCCCAGTGGAGATAAAAAAACAAATCATAAATATAAAATATCAAAAATAAAATTCTTTTAAAAAAAGAGCAGCAAGTGAAACATGACAATGCAAACAACAATAAAATCAGAAAGAGACTTTAACTGTCAGCGCATCTGCTTAACAGAGAGTTTTGTGATATTGGTTCACGTGCCTCAGTCCATGCACGGCATTTCAGAAATTCAGCGCCAGCCATTAGTCTATTTCAGAGTGACTGTCAGGTTAAGTAATGAGAGGTTCAATCACAAATGCAGAAAATACCATTTATTAGACAGACAGGGGTAAATACACCTTTGTGGTGTCACAATTCACCATCTGCCCCGTCAAGGAGGACTTCACCAGCCCCACTCCAGACCCAGAGACCAGACAGCCATCATCCTGATGCATGGAGCAATGGAGCCCGCTGCGACATGAGAACCAGCGTGTGAAACCGTGACTGAGCCATTCATCGACCCGGAGCCCGAGCCTTAAAACATCTGACCAGGTGCAGGTGTCTGAGGGAGTACTGGTGGAGATTGAGAGCATGGAGGGAAGCCCCGCCCACACTCCCGCCACTGAGGGTGAACTGCAACTGGCCTCTGGGAGTTATTTTGAGAAACTTTTGATCATTTTTAGATGGATTTAATAGACAGGTTTAAGGAGGTTAGACCCAGTTCTCTTGAGTCTCTATGTCTTCTGCATTTCCGATGGTTTGGCCCAGCTCCTGTTCTCCTGTGTTCCCACCCTGCCTCCCTCTCCCACCTCCTCTTATGCCAGCCAGTTCCTCAGCCCTGTCTCCACTGGTTCCTGTCAGTCCATTAGCTCACCCTCAGTCAGCGCCATCTGGGTGCTCTGATCCGCCTCAGGACTTACAGTCTCCAGGTCCACCTAGGCGTTAGGATCCCCTGTCTCTGCCTCCAGCCTCCGAGTCCTGGACTCTACCTTGGTCCTTCGACCCATCGGTTCCGCCTTGGCTCCTAGCTCCCTCGTCTCCACCATGGCCCGTCATCCCACTGGCTCTACCGGTCTCCCTCGTCCCTCTAGCTCCGCCTTAGTCAGTCGTTGTCCATCCATCACTACTGGATTCCACTCCTCTGGCTTTGACTTGTCCCTCCATCCCTCTGGCTCCGTCAGGCTCCTCCTTTCTGGCTCCACCTTTGGCCTCCGGATCCTCGGTGTCACCCTGGCTCAGAGTGCACGCCTTTCCGGGAGGGGGGTGACCTGTCACGGTCTGTGACAGACTGATGAATCAGCAGAGTATCGTCTTTCTGTGAGTCATTAAGAAATTATAGTTCTATTCTATTTAAAGAAATTTGAGGTAAACGTGAATACATAATGCACGCATATTTGGAGTAAAAGTTTGTATGTTTATTAAAAATAAATGCAAATAAATGCGATTTAAATATACAGGTCAGTGTCTCCTTTTTCTATTCAAAATACAATCAACTCCCAATTGATTTCCTGGCAGAAATAAAAACTAGTGTCATTGTAACCAAGTATTAGCCATATAATAATATACAGTAAGGTCCATATATATTTGGACACAGGCACATTTTTTTAAAATTTATTTTAGCTGCTGACCAAAACATATTCAAGTTACAGTTATATAATGAATATGGGCTTAAAGTGCACACTCTGAGCTTTAATTTGAGACGAAAGGTTAAGGAATCACATCTCTTTAATATTTACCTCCCCCCTTTTTCAAGGGACCATAAGTAATTGGACCGTTGACTCAAAAGCTGTTCCATGTACAGGCGTGGGCTATTCTTTCTTTATTTCTATGTCAATTAAGTAGGTAAAAGGTGTGGAGTTGACTATAGCAGGAACATTAGGAGTGGCCAAATCAACAGTTTAGTACATTCTGAGAAAAAAAGAATGCACTAGTGAGCTCAGCAGCATAAAACGGCCTGGACGTTACAGACACAAGCCTATTAATAAGAATTTTGTGGTCAGTTTTCTTCCGTTACCACTAGGGGTGTGGGTGTTAGGTTCAGTATTAAGGGAAAAGCCATGTGGGTAGAGGGAGTTAGCAATCGTCAAATAGCGATGACACGGATGCACACACCTTCTAAATGCTCTGCTAGTGCTCGCCATAATAAATAGAGATAGCTCTTACTTTTTCCTTGGAAATTCGACACACATTCAACTTTCCATGATGACAGCTACAGTTACATCTTGGTTGTTGTTGTTTGTACTTTGCTTGTATTTACATTTTTGGCTATATGTAGCTGTGTTTTGTTTTACAATTGAATTTTAGATCCTGCGACTACGGTACATTTTGACAATACAGACATGGATATGTGGTGACATGGCATCCATTTCAGAGTAAGCATAACGTTTTTTCCCAAGCATAGTAGCTGAAAAGTATTTATAGTGAAAAATATTTATTGTTGTAGATTAATAGTGCGGGCCCTGTGTGTGCATAGTGAGGGCTCCCTGGGGGCTACGTGAGGGCAGCCTGTGCAGGGCCAGCGCTAAGGGGCCAATGTTCTGCCAATGAGCAAATTCTCAGGGGCCCTAAGTGGGCCCGTAAAGGGCCAGTGCAGGCTTATTTGCAGGGTAGTTGATGGGGTGGTGATTGATAGTACAAATGGTATGTTAGTAGTAGTACCATACACCATGTGTCAGATTGGTGATTTTATGACCCCTGTCCGGGGGATTGAAGGTGGTCCACTGGCAAAGTGTACATGATCGAAGATTTATGATACGATTTTATGGCTATATGACCCCTCTGTCACCCATGATTGTCATGTCACCCATGACTGACATGACAGTGGGGTGTGTAAATCAAAAGATCAAACAGATGTTAGATTGACTTTTGATGTATTTATGACTGGATTTATGTTTTATCTCTTATCTGTGCCATGGAGTTCCTTCCTGACCTGTTGTTAACTTCCAGTCTGGAGGTGTTTGGGTTCCCTTTCATGGGAAAAACCACTTTGTCGACACTTGTATGTCCTATAGGGGTCGCTAATTGGTGGGAATGCCTCGTCGTGACCCGGGTATGAAGCATACATGAAAAACAAACCAACTCGTTGGCGGCTGTACAGCCAGGAGTCACTACCGGTGCGACCTATCGTATAAAAGGCGCCGGTACGACACGATGATGTGTGTTTATGTTTGGCGAAGAGCACGCACGCCGTGTCCTCGAAAGGGGGCCATCTGAGAGCAATGCGAGTTTTCAATGAAAAAAAAAGCTCCGTTCTCGTTGTCTCTCTTTTCAAGTAAGAGGGGCAGCCATCTGCTTCCCGCAGTTCAGGACACGCCGCTGCTGAGGCACGGAGGAGAATGAGCTTGTGGGGATCTCAGGTGGACCTGGCCGATGCGTTTAGAAAGGGACTTTCCTTCTCGCGCTCATCGGCGGGGGGCGAGAGACAGCCTCTGGAGGATGATGTTCTCTCTTTAACCTCATCTGATCCAGGGGCCAGTGCTCTGCTGGGTTCAGCCCATGAAGAGCAGGAAATGGATGATGAGAGCTAAGAAGCTGAGGCTGAGCCTTCTCAATTCTCCTGCCCTGCGTATGATGACCTTTTGGAAATTATGATTTCGCGCCACGGCGAGGCTTTACTTGTCGTGAAGATGGTGACATTGCGAAATATCTCGATGAACATTATTATTCTGACCATAAACCCTGCAGCTCAGGTGAGCCTTCCTTTCCTTCATGATCTCCATAATGAGATCGAGAAGGAATGGAAGAAGCCACTTTCCTCACGCATTCATCGGTTTCAGCATACCAGTTATGCAATACGAAGGCGATGCGCGCAAACGGATCTGAGAGAATGCCCCTGTAGAAAGAGACGCTAGCTAGCTATCAGTGTCTCTATGGTGGAGACATCGGCTCTCTGCGTCACCTCCTTGCCAATCAGTGCCATCTTCACGCTAATCTAAATTGAAATGTCAGGCATTACGCCAGAGACAGGTCCGGGCTGTGCGTCGCTGCACATTGGATGGCGGTGAATGCTCCAGGATACCAGGCTGACCTGTTGAAAGGACCTGGATAAAGGCAGAGGGGCCTTTTTCGGATGAGATGGCTGAGTTGCGACGCCCAAAGATCTCTCTCTGTGCTAATAAGCAGGCATGTCTAGCAAGGGGCAGATCATATGGCGGTGGTAACCATGGCAGACATCGGGAGAGAAAGAAAGGGGTTCTTCGCGATGCCACAGTTTCGCCCTCTGACTTTTTTGGTCCATCCATGAGACGGTCATCGAAAGTCGGGAAGTGAAGGCACGTCAGCGGATCCATTCAAAACCTTCATTCCACGATTAATCACATGGATGCAGTAATTCAGGCAGCATCAGGTGATTAGGCCTTTCCATGCCCTCCCTGAGGCGCGAGTGTTTGGCTAGCGTGCAGTATGATTATCCCTCTGATTTTTACAATCATGCTGCAGGCAGAGCCCCCTCTCGTGAGAGCGGGGGTTGTGCTCCCTCAGCCAAAAGCTAAATACTGATAGCTGTTCCCGCTTTGGAAACAGTGCTGCAGGTCGAACCCCAGTCTCGGATTGGCCACGAGTTGTGTTGCTCCCTCAGCTGAATATTTGCTAGCTGTTCTACCATGGGAACATGCTGTAGGTTGAGATCCCTCTCTATTGAGAGCTGGATGTTGCTCCCCCAGCTAAGTGGTACGAGCTAGCCACTCCATGAATTATAGCCGTAGATTTAGGGTCTGGGGTACGCGATTTATCTAGGGCGCTCTTTCAGGGGCCACGAGAACCCCTAGAATGGTATTTCAATTGTGTGCACGTTATGCTTTGCCCACTTTATAAAATCAACATAAGTGGTAAGTGTGCTCGTTATGCTTTGCCCACTTTTCTAAACATCCTGTATGGTAAGAGCTACGCGCAAATACTTCGTGCTCTTTTTGAGTGGTTTAAAAACCCGGTTCCGCCTTGGGCACCACTCCTCCTATGTATCCTCTGGATACCTACTTACAGGGTGTTGCTACTAAGGTCTGTTGAGACAGTTCCTTCAGCAAACTCATGCAGAGCAAGCGGTAGCCCCTATGTGACAGGACAAGACTTAGTATGATTCTAGGCTCTTGGTCGTTTTCCCTTAAAGGAATCTATTCCTGATCCCAAGCCTTGAGCTCTACCCCGGGCCAAGGAGTCTGGCCCTAACAGGTAAGTATTTTGGGGTATGTAGTTTACCTAGGCTTTGGACATGTGGCAAAAATAACATCACTGACAGCCGTCTAACGTCCCTGGGGCAACTCCCTTAAAGCTTTGGTAGAGTTTGTACTTAGTGCTCGCCTTGGTGCTTGGCATGCACTTCCCTCAGCATGGCACCGTGGGTATTCCGTTCCCCATAGCAACCCCTAGAGGACGCAGTTTCGAAGTTCCCATGAAAGGGAACGTCTCAGGTTATTTATGTAACCATGGGTTCTGTCATGGTAGGGAACGAGGACCACTCCCTACCAGCGTCCTATAGGTTTTCTTACCATGCTGCATGGACGCAAGCGTCAGACGAAGAAGTTAATGAGGTGTAGTTCCTGGCACTGGTTATTGATACTTATTGTCGCAACGGTTTAGTTGGACGTTCCTGGCTGTCGCGGCAATGCGATGTTGGTGTTTTTTCAATGTATTGCGGTTTCAGACACGGGTACATGACGATCCGGCGTTCCCATAGGTGACCCTAGAGGACGCAGGTCTCTTTTCCCGACTTCAAGGGAATAACACTGGTTACATAAGTAACCCGGAGAGCGTTCTTCCTGATTGTGGAAAAAAATGGTAAGCAAAGGGTTGTGTATTTGTCACCTCAACTAGGATCAATATTGTTTGGCGATTCGGGGTATATTAAGCCTAGTCACCAACATTGGGATGGTATCCAAACTTCTAACATACACCCCTCTGATAAGGAGGTGGTCTGGACGCCTTACCGTTTCCAGGTGAGACTAACTGGTGGTCATGTTGCGGGATGTTCTTTTGTTTTTTAGGGTATGAAAGGCAATTGGCAAAAAATATAGAAAAACGATGTGACCGTTGATTATTTAAAATGGTGAAACTTCCTTTGAGGAGGGTATTGGGGTACATACACGTGACACGCCCCTTTTTCTGAGTGGTTGGCAACTTTCACTATGTAACACAAATTGGCTAAGTGGGCGTAAGTTTCAGTTTACTTTGCGTGGAGCTTGGTGTTCCAAATATAAAGATCATACCACCACGCCTGTATGTTCTGATCTTCCCAGCTTAAAACGTTTTTTACGACTTAAAGCGGACACATTTTTTCAGAAAAAAAAGCCTGGCTCTCCTAACGGTATAGTAGTCTATTTTTAATGAACAATCGTTGTGTTAAAATCAAATTGGTAATGTGTGGTCATGGGGGGTGTGAGTTTCCGATTGCTTATAGGGTGTAAAAGTGATGTGATTGTTTCAGAACATTTTTTTGTTTGCTGTTGAAAGTCGTGTCTACACTATCCCGATAGCAATCATTTAGTAAGGTGGGACTAAAATGTGTAGTCATCGGTATTTATATGTATTGTGAAGGCGTCGCGCTAAGGACCATAGAAAATGTTCGTCCAATAGAACGCTCGGCTGTTTATTATTTGTTCCCGATTGTTGAGTGCGTGTGATATAAGCTTTCCTAACCTGCTTGCAGACAGGATACGTCATCAGTGTGTTCACGCACGCTGTGCAGACAGAGTGAGGATGGCAGGCAAACATCAACAACCTGATTTTCCTTCCTGGTATTGTAGTACTTTTAAAGTTTTCTCACCAGTGAATGACGCATGATGTAGCCCAGCAATTAATCCAGGCCTCGCGCCCCCCCGCTCTGCATATTTTGAATGTCTCGCTTAGTTAACACACCCGATTCAAAATCCAGCTCATTAGAAGGGAGCTAAGTGCATGAACTGTGTTACGATCGATATGATCCCTACACAGTGTCCATTGCTCCCTACTCCCTGAGCAGGGGAAATCCGTTGAAGTGTACTTCACTTCGGAACATGGGATGGAATTGAGAACCGCTGATGTAGCCTATTTTAATGTTGTCTCTGGTGTTCTGGTCTGAGAGCGTATATGCGTTCAGGGGGCGTGGCTTTGGACGGCGATTGCAGGGAGGGTGGGACATTCGCTTTCAGTGCTATCAGGCTAAAGTTAGCATTTTCCAAGATCTCCTATTGCGCCTTTAACAGGCGATATGATGTTCTGTATGCAGAACACCGGTTATGAGACAATTGTGAATGAGATCATAGCACTGAACACGGGCGGTATGATTCATCTATTGTATCTTTATTTATTTATTTATAAAAAATACATACCATTGTGTATAACGACCATGTGTTTATGTTCATTTCTTTTTTATTATTCTCACTGACAGCGCAACCTTCACAGCCTAGCGTTGCGTCTGAGGCGAGTGAGATTAGGCCTGACAACACACTGCCACTTGGTAAGTTTTATTAATAATTTCTATTATGTCGTAAATTAAGAAATTGTACTTGTACTAGCGTGTTTAAGGATCTGTTAACCCCGTTGAATTGAGCGTTGTGTATGAGTTGTGTTTCTGATCGTTTCTTTCTCATTATTCACACATCACTGGTACGGTTTTTTTTTGTTTTTGTTTTTTTTGCCCCCCTCTCCTGGGTGCGTGGTGTGTATGTGACTGGACGCACGGCGACCTGCCCCAGGCACGCGAATATGTGGGCCACCCCCGTCCGACTCGACTGAAGAAACACTAGCCGCGAAAGCGGGGCAGAGAGAGAAGTCACTCGGTGAGTTTTTAATCACCATCTAGATTTATAAAAGATTTCTATTACATTGTGAGAAAAAAATAAGACTAAATAAAACTTTATTTGTGTTCGTACTAGCGTGTTTAAGATGACTTGTTAACCGACTTGTTGCATATTATTTATAATATATCTGTACCATATCCTTAAAAAAAACATCTGATTCATGTTCTTTTCAATCTAGATCGCATAAGGCGTTATGCTAACACTATACCACCATCATCACCACAAGCATTTGTTGATGGTAGTTCTGGTGTAGGTGTTAGGAGGCAAGAAGCACCATCCAGATCTCGGCAGGTAGACCAGAACGTGACTGCTGTTGCTGTGCAGGTTCAAGCTCGTGCACAAAAGACTGCAAGACCCCGCGAGATCGGTGTGATACCTAACACCCCTGAGCGAAAACGTCCAAGACAATCAGCTGGTAAGTATAGAGGAATCAAAATTAAATTATCATTATTATTGCTATAATAATAATTACTAGTATTACTGTATATCCGTCAGAAGAAACAGTGATCTGGAACGAACATTTTGTTCAAGCATGGGACGGCTGCAATATGGACAGTGTGTCTAATGCAAATCAAGAGAAGGATTTAAATCAAGCCCCAGACGCCATTGAAAACGCTGTAGATTCAGACGGTGATGCAGAAACGCTCCCTTCAAACCAAGAGGAATACAAGAACCAACAGCAGAACGACGCAAGCAAGGACATTTTGAACTTTCTGAACACAGTTGTCAAGAACCAAAAAAGAATTATAGAGGACCAACAGAGGGAGGAGCAAGCACGTTTTAATCAGGCTGTGACAACAACACTACAGAAACACGGGATCATCCTTAAACAAATAATTGCATTGAAAAAACGTCATGATGGCAGACATGAACAAACAGCCCGTGATCAGGAAATGACTGTAACTCTGTTAAATGAAAAGCTGGCCCTGTTTAAATAGTGGTATTGGCGAGTTTTTCTTAAGTGTGTTTTATGATTAGATTTTTTTTCTACCTTTACTCATGGGTTGTATGCTGTGAATATTTTAAAAATACATTTGGGTTAGAAATGGCTGCAAAATGTTGTCCTCCGTTAAGATGTAGTAGGGATGATCATAGGAGTTTCCAACCTCAACAAAACACTACAGAAAAGTTGCTCCGGCTTATTCAGACTATTGATGAGATGAAAAAACACAAGTCCGCTAGATTGTTAAAATTAATAAACAAAGTGCGATCAAGCTTAGAACCTCCTCCAGAACCAATTTATGATTTTGAACCATTTGTAAATTCTCAACAGTCTGGAGAGGTGTCAGAACCTCCTTCAGAACCAATTTATGATTTTGAACAATTTGTAAATTCTCAACAGTCTGGAGAGGTGTCAGAACCTGTTTTTGATTTTGAACAATTTGTAAATTCTCAACAGACAGGAGAGGTGTCAGAACCACGTTTATACCCAATTTTTTAATTTTGAACAATTTGTAAATTCTCAACAGACAGGTGAGGGAGCTGGTACCCGGTCACACCACACGCTCGACCTTACTGACCCTAGCATGGGTCTCACACATAGTGAAATAGAATCACTTGTAAGAGAGGGTAGCGATGTGGCTGGATACACCGTAGTACCTCGAGCTCGGTTCAATGGCTTGAAAATCCACAGGATTATAAATCTCAGGGAAATATCTTCCACAGATCTAGCAGACTACAGAGTGTTTTTACACAATTTGTTTTCTGAAATAGTGGCGTTTTCCAGATTATTAGGTGGAGATGGTAGTTTAATTAATATCAACTTGAGGGGTGCTAGCCTGACATCAGATGTTAATACACTCTTGTCAGCTAACAATGATTACAGCGTCGATCTCTTTTTCAATGAGCTTGAAAAAATCATGCAGAGCAACTCTGATGTGCAGTTTGATGAGAGTTTAAATTTAAGAGTGCCTATAGCAAGAAGTAAACATTCGTCGAAAAATACACGATCTCGCCCATGATCAAGTGATTGGTAAAAACAGACTTAATCTGTTCATGCCCTTAAACATTACAGAGGAAAACAGTCTTTGTTTTTCAGTCTGCTTAGCGCACTTTCTAAACCCTCTGAAACTGCACACGGAGCTAGAGTCTGTAGCTTCAGCATTGCAGAAGGCTGCTGGATACACGGATCAACATATGATATTGCCCGGTTTGAACACATGTTGAATATTAAAATAGTGGTCTTCTATAGAACGATTACACGGATGTTGGAGAAATATACAAACACAGATGTGCCACATATTAAAACAGTGCTTTTGTACCTCCACGACAATCATTATTTTATGATTAAAAATCTACACGCATTTATTGGCACACCATACGTGTGTGAGTATTGTTATCAAGGCTTTGCCAACCGGAGAGATCACAGATGCCGATACACCTGCGATATTTGTAATGCTTCTGTTCTAAATTCCCTCTGTATGTTTATAGGGGAAGGACTTTTATTATGAATGTGTGCCGCTAGTTGACGTGAGTTTCCGTTATTCCGATTTACTTTCACTTTCAGTAGCCGCTTGATCTGCCATTTCTTTAGGTGTTAATAAAGACCACATTTAACACTTCGTGGCCTTAAGTTGTACAATATCTAATCTAATTGGAGCAATGTTGTGCCATCTACTGTGAACAGTTAAATACTTCAGATAAAGAGTTGAACAGTGCCCTGTCTCCTGTCGCACTTCTTACCCGAGTCCCGTGGTGGATTAGCATCAACACCCCTACCGATCTATTAGTCCCGTTCATTTTGGTCCTTCGAGCCGGATGTTATATTCACTGCGGTGATATGGAGCAACAGAGCCAGCTTCATTCCCCTGATACAACGCACGCTGTTCGTACACAGTCGAGAGCACGCCAGCTTTCCACACGTCTGCAAGCTTATGATGTAGCCTTGCCGAAGTCTCTCATACCAGACCATGTGCCTCAGTACAGTTCGTACCACCTACCAAGGATGGATTATTCAGCAGCGCAGTTGAACCTCAGTGGACAGGCCGAGCCAGTCTCGACTGTGGAGCAGCTGCCCATGGGTGATCTATCGCTGGTGCAGTATGGAGAAGGTTCTGCTATGAGTCATCAGTTGGATTTTGACAGTCATCCTAGCTCTTCAGTAGCTCCTCCAGGGTATCACAGCCCATCCGAGTGTGGTTCATTCAGCAGTGGTGATGCATCGCCCACGTTCCAGGCGGATGTTCAAGCCAGAGCTATTTCACCACCTGTGGTCAGACCGAAGGCTACTGCAGTCTCATCTGTCCCGCTTCCATATTTAGGCCAGTCATGTCTAGCTCAGACGGCCCACATTGATATTTCTCACCAGTCCGCTTTGTGGCACATGACACAAGCTACCCCTCCTGCTGTGTATGGTACTAATTCGCCATACCATGGTGTTCCCCCCTTACCTGTTCCATATGTATCGCGACAGCAGGCGGTTCTGTTCAGCACAGCAGATCCTGCATGTCAGGTTACCTCATCACTGCCACATATCGTTACATCAGTGAAGCTGCCTTTGACCACTACAACGTACAGACCCCTAGTGCCCCCTGTATATCAGTTACAGGCTCACGTGCCAAGCCAATCCACATGGCAGTCGTTTGTTGTGTCCGACCCGTATCACCCTCTGCTACCGACCACTGGGTATCACCCTGCTCAGCCTCCCGTTTAGACTCCTGTGCAGCCCTGGTATCCCCCTTCTGTGGTTCACCAGCCATCACCTCCTCTTCCGGTTTACCAGCCTATGCCCGTTACACCCCTGCTACAACCAGTTCCTATTCCAGCCTTGCCTAAGCTCGTGAATGATAGTGAGAGGGAGTTCACAGACCTGAAGATGGCCTTGGATAATCTTCTCAATCCTCACACAGAGCTTACCGAGCACTATAAGTACAGGGTACTGATGGAGCAGTTGGTTCTGGAGGAAGCTAGGTTGATCGCCCAAGCATGCCGTCATCATCCTGCACCCTATATGGCAGCAATGATAGCGTTGCAACGACAGTATGGCCAGCCTCATCAACTGGCACAAAGCGAGATCGCAGCCCTGCTGAATTCACCTGATATCAGAGTTGGGGATGCAAAGGCCTTTCAGAGTTTTGCACTCAATGTTGACTTGCTAGTTGGTATGCTGATGTCACTCGAGGGTCCACTGGGGCGAGAACTCTCTTGTACGGGGCATGTCGATAGACTCCTCAGTAAATTGCCCAAACACTACCGAGACTGCTTTATAGAGCACTTACAGTTGCGAGGCCGATTGCACACTGACGGCCTCAACCCATATAAGCTGCATGACCTTGCTGACTGGTTGAAGGTGAAGGCGGAAGCGCAACGTTTATCGTTCAAGATGGTGCAGCGCTACCAGACCGAGAGAGTACAGGTCACATGTAGGGATCGGCAATCTGTTCCTAAGCCCCAGACTTGATCCACTGCAGTCTATCATGGCAGTGAGCAGCCCATGGAAGCTAGCACAGGGCAGTCTGTCCGTACCGCTGCTGCTCATGCTCAGTCATCAGCCATGAGACTGAAGCGTTTGTGTCTGTTCTGTAAGAGTCAGGAGCATTACCTGTCGCAGTGTAGCAAAATCACTGAGTGCTCACCTGATCAGATTCTAAAGTGGGTAAAGGATGGAAAAAGATGCTGGAAATGTGGGTGCACAAGTCATAAATGGGAGGAATGTACGTTGAGGAAGCCCTGCAGGGACTGTGGTAATATACATCTCGGAGTCCTGCATTCCATTGCCCAGGATGGTCCTAACAGTGTGCTGCTGACAACATCTCACGAGCGAGCATATCTTACTTCTCCTAGTTTCACGGGTCGTGTGTACCTGAAAGTAGTTCCGGTGCTTCTGTGGAGAGGCAAGAGGTCTGTTTTGACCTACGCTATTCTGGACGATGGGGCTCAGTGGAGTATCATCCTTCCTGCAGCAGTCCAGCAGCTAGGCATTGAGGGAAGGGAAGAGATTATGGCCCTTCGCACCATCCGACATGACATCACAGAATTGAAGGGGCAGTCAATTGACCTACTGCTTTCCTCGCAGTCAAGGCCAGAGGAGAAGCACAGCCTTAAGGGGGTCTTCACCGCACCTCTCCTCACGCTAACCGAGCAAACCTACCCCGTTAAGAGGCTCCAGCAATGTGATCACCATCTCAGAGAGATCCCCATTCCATCTTTCGATAGGGTCCAACCCCTAATTTTAATCGGGTCCGATTATCCATCTCTGATTACCCCAAAGGAGCCCATCAGATTGGGACCAGTGGGCGGACCAGTCGCTGTACGCACGCAGCTCGGTTGGGTCCTCCAGGGACCAGATGGATTGCTCCCACATCAGATATCTTCCCCGCAGTGTTTGTTCACTTCTCTTACACCACTGCGAGACCCTGTCTATCAACATGTCGAGCGACTCTGGCAGCTCGATGTCCTTCCATCTCGCAGCGAGAAAGTGATAACTCGGTCTAAACAAGATCAGATGGCTGCAGATATGTTGGAGACCAGGACGCGACGAGTAGAAGTTGACGGAGTTTGGCGCTACGCTACTCCACTCCTTCGTGCTCCAGATGCTCCACCGCTGAAGGGGACTACGGAATCCGTTCTGTCCAGCCTCAGGAACACTGAGAAGCGCCTGATTAGAGACCCCGAGAGGGTTAAGGTGTATGAAGCTGAAATACAGAAGCTCCTTGTCTCAGGGTATGTCATCAGGGTACCACCAGAAGGCCAGTAGGTAGACGAGGAGTCATGGTTCATACCACACCACCTCGTGCAGCATAACGGCAAATATAGGTTGGTCTTCAATTGTTCCTTTGCATACCAAGGTGTCTCTCTTAACCAGCAGTTGCTTCCAGGTCCTACCCTTGGTGCCTCACTACTAGGAGTTCTTCTCCGGTTCCGGCAGTCGCCATCAGTGGGGATATACGTGGCATGTTCCACCAAGTGAGACTCCTACCAGAGGACAGACCCCTTCTGAGGTTCATTTGGAGGAACATGCACTGAAGGGACCCGCCGGATGTCTACAAATGGAAAGTCTTGCCTTTCGGGATGACCTGCAGCCCCTGTTATGCTACCTTTGCGCTGCAGATGCACATTTGCTGCCAGCAGTTCGGGAATGAGGAAGTGTTGCAGTCTATAGAGCGAAGCTTCTACGTGGACAACTGCCTACTGAGCCTTCCCACTGCTGAGGAAGCCAAGCGACTAATTGACCAGATGAGGCCTCTCTTAGCCTCTGGGGGCTTCGAGATCAGGCAGTGGGCAACAAATGTCCCCTCCGTTGTCCAGCACCTACCAACTAATGCTCGTTCAGAGAACATCGAACTGTGGTTACAGCAAAATCATTCAGACCCGCTGGAGCCGGCTCTTGGCTTAATGTGGCACTGCCTAGAAGACAGCCTAGGTTACAGGCATCGTGCACTAGCAGAGCATCACCCGACCATGAGGTATATCTATAAGGTCTTAGCAACACAATATGACCCCCTTAGGATTCTCCGTTCCCTTCACCACCCGAGCCAAGGTTCTTGTCCAGAATCTCTGGACCAGACCGAGGGATTGGGACAATCCGAATCTTCCTGCAGACCTGCTGGAGAAGTGAAATGTGTGGGAGAAGGAGTTGCCTAATCTCTGTAGACTCAAGCTTCCTAGGTGCTATCTTCCTGCCGGCTTTGATGTGGAGAAATCAAGATTAAGCCTACACGTGTTTGGCAATGCATCCGAGGTTGCTTACGGATCGGTGACTTATCTCCGTGCCGAACAGCACGGTAAGATACACACTGCCTTCATTATGGCTCGCTCTAGGGTAGCCCCCAAGCGGCAGCTGTCAATACCACGCCTCGAGCTGTGTGCAGCACTGACTAGCGCTCAGCTTGCACAGTTCCTCAGACAGGAGCTGACCATTGCCATAGAGACAGTGACATTATGGACAGATTCGACTATAGTGCTCACCTGGATCCAGTCTGAGTCCTGTAGGTACAAGGTGTTCGTCGGGACGAGGGTGGCGGAAATACAAGAGTTGACTGAGCTCCACTCTTGGCGGTACGTTGATTCCTCAAATAACCGGGCGGACGACATTACCAGAGGGAGGACGCTCATAAAGCTGGCGAACTCTGACATGTGGAGTCAAGGCACAGGATTCCTCTGCGAACCACCAGACCGATGGCCAGCCAAGCCCCTTGTAGAGGCCCGAGAGGATACCTCAGAGACCAGGAAAGCCGTCTTCTGTAGATTAGTTGCAGACCATCAAAATCCAGACAAGCTTGATGCATCTCAGTATGCTTCTTGGAGTGCCTTGGTCGATGCGACCTACCGGTCCCTCCATGGGGCGGCCGCCCAAGATACGAGTACAGCATCTTTAGATTACAGGCGTGCAGAAGCGCTCATCTTGAGTCAATGTCAGGAGGATTCCTTCCCAGAGGAGTTCAAGGCATTAAAATCAGGGAACCAGGTGCCCGCAGCCAGCCGTCTGAACACGCTTGCACCCGAGTTCGACCCAGAGTTAAGTCTAATTCGTGTGGGAGGTAGGCTACGGCGATTGGATGGCTTCAGTAAAGCTGAAATACATCCAGTGGTTCTAGATTCCCACCATCAGGTGACTAGACTCATTGTAAAGCACTTCGACGAGCGTATACTCCATCCAGGACCTGATAGGGTCTTTGCAGAGCTACGTCACCAGTTCTGGATTCTAAAGGGCAGGCAAGCCATCAAACGACACCAGAGAGAGTGCATAGAGTGCCAGAAGTGGAGAGCTAAGCCGACTCTACCCATTATGGCTGACTTACCGTCAGCTCGTCTGCGATTATACCAACCTCCCTTCTTCTCCACTGGAGTCGACTGCTTCGGGCCCTTCGTGGTCAAGATTGGCCGTCGCACGGAGAAGCGATGGGGCGTCATCTTCAAGTGCCTGACGACCAGATGCATTCACCTTGACCTACTCAACAGCATCGACACCGATGCATTCTTACTGGCATTAAGGCGCTTCATAGCACGTAGAGGAACCCCGTCCGAGATTCTCTCAGATCAGGGAACCAACTTTCGGGGAGCCGAGACCGAACTGAGAGAAGCTTTCAAGGAGATGGAGCCCAGACTGCAGGAGCAGCTGGCTAGCTACCAGATCACTTTTAGGATGAATCCTCCCGCCGCACCTCACTTCGGAGGCATATGGGAAAGGGAGATCCGATCGGTAAAGTCTGCACTACGAGTAGTCATCGGGAGCCAGTCTGTGCCTGAGGATGTCCTGCAGACTGTACTGATTGAAGTTGAGGGTATCCTGAACAGCAAGCCCTTAGGATACGTCTCATCAGACGTGGCAGACTTGGATCCGGTTACCCCCAATACACTTCTCATGGGGCGGCGAGACGCCTCACTTCCCCAGGTGATTTACACCCCTGAGCCCTTGTCCAAGCGTCGTTGGCGTCATTCCCAGACTATCGTTGATCACTTCTGGTCTTACTTCACACGACATTACCTCCCGGGTCTCCAGACTCGCCAGAAGTGGCAGCGGGTAACTCAAGATCTAGCTGAGAACACGGTGGTCATGATAATCGACCCGCAGCTTCCCAGAGCCCAATGGCCAGTTGGTCGGGTTGTCAAACTGATACCCAGTGCTGATGGACACATCAGGTCAGCTCAAGTACAGGTCAATGATCGCCTATACCTACGACCTGTGGCAAAACTTGTCAGACTTCCCGCACTTCCGGATGGAGGTGAAACGGACTCTAACGACTAGGGAATTTATCTTTAGACATATTAGCTATGCTAATCTGGGGGCGGCTGTTCTAAATTCCCTCTGTATGTTTATAGGGGAAGGACTTTTATTATGAATGTGTGCCGCTAGTTGACGTGAGTTTCCGTTATTCCGATTTACTTTCACTTTCAGTAGCCGCTTGATCTGCCATTTCTTCAGGTGTTAATAAAGACCACATTTAACACTTCGTGGCCTTAAGTTGTACAATATCTAATCTAATTGGAGCAATGTTGTGCCATCTACTGTGAACAGTTAAATACTTCAGATAAAGAGTTGAACAGTGCCCTGTCTCCTGTTGCACTTCTTACCCGAGTCCCGTGGTGGATTAGCATCAACACCCCTACCGATCTATTAGTCCCGTTCAGCTTCTGAATGTCATCTATACCCCAAAAAAACAAAACACTGTCTCGACTGTTTGCGGTACTGCAGGTCTGACTATTGTTTTCAGATGCATAAAAAGCCGCCTCCAGGTCAGCAATTTGCACAGTGCGATGTTACCAAATATTGCCGTAAATGTAATAGACGTTACCATGTCAGTGGTACCAACCCCAAACCACATAAATGTCCTGCAGATTGTTGTCCACTGTGGCGAGAGTTTGATTACTGATGGCGTGCATCAATGTTTTATACAGCTGTTTAAGATGGAGAAACCAAACAATCGCTACATCATTTTTGACTTCGAAACTCATGAAAATAATAAACATGTCGCGAATTTTGTATGCGCTATTACATATGATCGTGAAGAATTTGCAATTCTTTTTTGCTTTTACAACAGCCCATGCACACTTAGAACTCTACAAGCTTATGGATAGGCTGGGAGATAGACTGCTTTATTGTGATATGGACAGTGTTGTCTTTACATCAAAAGAAGATGAATATGAACCACCACTAGACCCATATCTCGGTGATCTTACTGATGAAGTTGGACCCCAAGACCACATTATCCAGTTTGTTTCTTGCGGACCGAAAAGTTATGGCTTTGTAACAGCTAAGGGTAAGGTGTGTGTGAAAGTGAAAGGCATAACGCTTAATGCTTTAAATTACGAAGCCATCACATTAGATTCAATGATTGGGCTTGTAAATCATTATGTGAGGGGGCGGGACGATAGCCGACATATTCTTGCACACAACGACACTATTGTGAGGAATAAAAAGGATTTGACATTACGAAATAAGTCATTTGTAAAGAAATTCAAAGTTGTGTATGATAAGCGCGTATTGCTCCCTGACTTTACCACAATTCCATATGGCTTCTGACAACGTTTTTGGTTGGGGTGTGCGAGACACAGAAGGGTTTGACAATCGATTCCAGTGTCCATTTTCAATGGTTATCGCAGGGCCAAGCAACAGCGGCAAAACGTTTTTTGTAAAAATGCTGTTGCAAAATGCTGGACAGTTGATTTCTAAAACAATTGACAATATTGTTTTAATTTATTCTGTATGGCAACCTTTGTATGATGATTTGTTGAAGATGTATAATAATAATATTAAATTTATTGAAGGAATTCCACAAACTCTGGATGATGATGTTTTGTTCCCTGTCAATAAAACCTCTCTTGTCACAATTGATGATTTTATGCTGGAAGCATCCAATAACAAGGAGATCGAGAAACTTTTCACAGTCTATGTACATCATACAAATTTAAATGTTATCTACATTCTACAGAATTTATTTTTTCAAGATAATCCAGCAGAAACAATTAGTTTGAACACAAATGATCTAATCCTCTTCAAGAATTCAAGAGACGGCACTCAGGTCGGTATTTTGGCCAGACAAATGTATCCCAACAATACAAATTTTTTTATGGAGAGTTATGAAGCTGCTACCGGCACCCCTTACGGCTACCTTTTGATTGATTATAAAGCAAAGACCCCAGAACAGTATCATCTCAGAACTGCATTACTTTCACAACATCCTGTTGTATACCTCAAGAAAAAAAAAAGACAGTGACTCTGTTTTTGCCGATTTGGGAAAAGATGTCTGCGAGACTTTTAAGAAACCACTCTCTTTTAAAGCTGTTATTAAAAGCAACACCCAAACAGAGATGTGTTATTTTACAGGCTGCCACAGATGAGTTCATTTTATGTTTGTGCGAATTAGCTCTTAATGTTCTCCACGGTAATATCCCACTCACACATCAGCAACACCAGAAGCTGAAAAGAAGAAAAACTGAAATCAAGATTGTTGCTGATAAAGTCGGAATCAAAAGAAAGAGACAGTTGGTTAACCAACAAGGAGGGTTTCTTCTTCCTCTTTTAAGTGTTGCAGTCCCTTTTATAACCAGTTTGATTGCGTCTAATAAATAATGTCTGGGATGTAACATGCTGAAAAAATTTACCTGGTTCCGCAGAGACAGTTGGATAAACTAAAGACTGGTACCGCACGTGAGTCTCTACATCAGGTTGTGGAGAATGATCTTGATATGACCATAAGAGGTATTTTGCACAGGAATGATCTGGAACCGCATGAAAAGTCAAAGATGTACACATCTGTATTGCAGAGATTTTTAACATTATCTAAGCTAGCAGACAGGGAGACCAACACGTTAACATTATCACTTCCATCATCCGAGCATGCTGATAAAGAAGAACCAACTGTGACTACGGGTGTGCGCGCCCAAGATTTGCGAGCACATCAAGTTTTAGATGTTGTTGCAGACGATATTTTGAAGAATGTTCCGCAGAGGAATGCAAAATATTTTCACTACATTTTGGATAAAATGTCTAAAACCAAAGACGTTGCTTCTTGGACAGAGTTGGGCGAGTTTGTTTTTAAAGGTAGAACCATCACCGGTTCACACATGCTGGATTTAGTTAAGTGTCATGGCACTGCAAAAGATTCTTGATGAACGGAGACCTGCTGGGTGGAATGAGTTTCTGGAGGCATTTGCCACTTTAAACATGCCGTATTCAATGATCCCAAATCACTATGTTAGACATACGATTAACTCTTTTAAAATCAAATCGACACCCCCAATAACCAAATCTTCTAAAAAAAGTAAAAAACAGAGAGTAGACCAAAGTACCCCAACAAGACAATCTAATTATCTAGAAGATAGGATATTCAAATCACCCACTCTTGACCAGAGCAAGTGGTTAAGTTTTTAATCTCTTGAGTTTTTACATTGTGTTCTCATGTTCTCGTTATTTTTATTTTGACCGTATTATTGATCTTGTTATTGATATTGTTGTATGTAATGCTGAATGTAATGTGTATAATAAATAGTTATAAAATGTTTTTTTCTTTAGTTTTTATTGAGAAGTATTAAACAAGACATAAACATTTCACCTGTCTGCACACATTGAACACACATTTTCATTACATTGAGATTGTTTTAGTTTTTTTTACAAAAGCAGACACGTTTGTAATTTTTAATAAAATCATCACTATATAGCTTCAACACATAATCATAATCACAGCCCCTTGCCATGTGATAGAGAAAGAACACACAATGTTGCCCGCAGGTGTCTGATGAAAAATCCTGGACTTGTATGGTGGAATATTATACCACTCTAGAATTCAGTTTTAGAAAATCATTGATTATTGGTGGAAAACGGACGTCGTCATGTTTATTTCCAAAGCTATCGAAGAAATATCCAACACCTTATGTAGCTGGTAAGCCAGTGTTCACCAGTGAGATTTGCCGCATGCGTGTTAAAAATAACTGATGATGGTAATTTTCTTAAAGGTGTTTGCGGTAAATAGTCGCAAGGGAGCACACCGAGAAAATGGGTGTTGCATGAAATCTTATCCATGGTAGCCGTAATGTGGATCGTGTTCAATATTATTTTATTAATAGTAATCAACCAAGATCTGATGTCGGTTTGACAGTTCAATGACACAGTCAAAAATAGAATAGACAATAAGGTTAATTGTGCGGGGTAGAGGCTGTCTGAAGCGCGGTTCAAGTCTAATATTCCCAGATTTGATAAGCGACACGTGTTGTCCACAACCTTCGTCTGGCGTAAGATTGAACGCATAGAGTGTGTAACCATGCAAAAAGTCCTCTCTATCAATAGACAGAGCTTGGTTTTTGAGATGTTTTCCAGAAGCCAAAGCTAATTGGTAGAATTCACACACTGCAGAACCGCTCCCATAACCGCTTTGCAGGGAATTGCTGCCCATCCAGATAATTAGATAAAAATTATAAATCATAATTTTTAAATGCAAAAGGGTTTTTATTATATGACCCTATAAAGGCATCACTATCAACCATAGCCAGAACAATAGATTTTGGTAGAGTTCCTAAGAATAAGTTTTCTTGATTGCAGACTCGTGATCCTGGAGGAATTGAAAAGTTTTTCACACACACATGGTCGATTGGGTACTTAGCGGTGGTTGAGAGTAGTGCTTGTGCAAGCCCCAGTCTCACGGCAGGTGAGACACTCACTTTTTTCACAAATAGTGAGGCTGACAGGATGTTTAGCTTATAGGCAATAGCATCGCTCCTCATCAGACATAATTCTTCTTAACCCCTTGTCATGCAAATTTTAATGTCAACACCATTAAGCATCAGTTTTTCTTGAAAGAAGATATCACTGTGAATGGGTGCTAGTAGCTCGACAACGCTACTGGCGTCGGTAAAGGCGGCTCTCTCTTTGTCAGACCATGATTTCCTCCAGCGGGGTCCGCCGCATCCATGTGGCCAGCTGTATCTTTATAGAACAATCCAGCAGAGAAAAGTGTTTCCAGTGTATGTTTATCATAATTAAGCAGACACTCAATAAGACAGCGATTAGCATGTGTGTTTGTGCTCTGTGATATCACACCCAACGACACGTCAACTTGTGAAAATATTGTTGCCCCTGCATAGTTGATAAGCCCCACTGGGGCTCCGTCTGCAATATCTGTACCATCAGGATTAGTGATTTTGACCCGCAACAATAATAATGTGTAGTTTAGATCAACGTAAACCTCACCGGTCCCTGCGATAAAAAACTCCAAAGGTGCTGTGTCTGAAATCGCCAATAATGGTGGCACCTCTATATAGGTATTTTTTTCAATAGCAGTTTGTGTCAGAGGCACTGTGAACAGGTCGAGTTCAGATTTAATACATTCTTCTGACATGTTGTGTAGTAAGGCCATGATCTAGAATATTGTTTTGACAGATTTCTTTGACTTTGCTGTTGTAACACGTTTTGCTGTCTCCTTGCACTTGCGTTTTATGACTGAGGTCTTCTTAGGAGTGCGTTTTCTTTTCTTCTGTGTTTGACCACTCCTCCTGGTTCCCGGAGGCCTAGACATTCTTTTGCGAGACATCACCATTAGTCCGGATCCGCCTTGAGCGTTATTGTTGTTAAAGGAGTGTGTTAGTGTATTGCTAACGACATCACTTAGTATGTTTTTTGCAGCTGATTTAAGATGAGGCCTGGCAATGCTGAATCCACGCTTTAGTAATGGTATGGCCATTCGAAAGAGACCCCTGAATAAACCGCCCAAACCAGCTCCATACATAACACCGCCCCCTGCATAACCAGGGAGGCCATTACCAGCCTGATTTTGGTAATAGGGCACGTATCGCTCAGGATCCATTTTGTAAGTGTTGGAATACGGCATTATTTATTTTTTTAAAAACACCATGTTTCACGGGTCTGAAGTGTAACTTAGCACTCACTTTCCCGTAAGTAAAACGCGCGTTTTGATTCTGATCGTCTTTTACCTCTATGGTTACATCTGTAATGGTTGTTTTATTGACTGGTACGTAATGTGCCTTATCGTATCTAACACTGACAATCTTATTATTCTCACCATCTATATGTACACATCTCAGTAGTGGAACATACGCATCACCAACTGATTGATATTCAATGAAATCTGTGTATATATACAAACCTCAGTTTATGTCAGCTTGATGCGGGGCATACGTCACAGCTGTGATTCCACTGCCATAGTCTTCATTAGCTTGATTTGTAGATTCTATACCGACCCCAGGGTTTAACCCTAATATAACAGCTAGCTTCCCCTAAATCGTCAGCGACATCTTCGGAGGGGCCTTTAGAAAGACTCTGTTTTTTACATGATCATATCCAAGGGTCATCCCGGGAAGTAAAGTTGTGTTTATTTCTCTAATTAGAAATAGGACATCCTCGTAATAACCCGTCTTTAGTGTGTTACATAGCTTTGATATGCTTTGACTTCCATTGTTGATGTGAATCTTAATCCCTTCACCAACAGCGTAATGTTCAGACACTTGTTCCTCATCATCTTCCTGTGTGTTTTGACCCCATGTAACAATATATGCACCATCTTCCTTCGGAAATGTGTACCATGATTTGGGGTATTCAAATTCGATCAAGCCGACCTCCCATTCTCCTTTTAGGTTTATAGTTCTTGCCAGCATGGTTCTATAACTAGAAATAGTATTTTCCGGATAAACGGCTAACAACGCATTGCAGGGGAGCGTCAAGTAAAAACCACCCTCAGACATGATTGTTTTTTAAATGAATGTGTACACACCTATGCATGTTTTCGTTTTATGGCATCTGTACGTCTACCACATCTTTCTCATTCACCCATGTGTTGAATTTTGAAGGCCATCCTGTCCACTAGACCAGAACCTTTGTTGATCTACCTTCTCGTCTCCTGTCCAAAATTTTTTCTAATTTAAACGTTTTGTTCTTAATCATAGATATTTTTTGCAATTCCTCCTCGTAAAAAACCCCATCGATAACATCTCCGTCATAATCACAGAGTCTATAGACAGGAGGATCTCGTGGAATACATGTTTTTACTATGAAAAACTCTTCTGTGTAGTTTTTCTCATATCCTTTTGCAAACGGACCCCTTACTTTAGAGATTCTTACTGTGTCACCAGTCTTATACTTAAATACATCCTTGATGCTGTGTGAGCCCCTAGTCCCATATAGGTTGTGTAGCACCGCAGATACGTTTTCTTTGCAAACATCGATCAGTCTCATCTTGATGCTTCTGTGATAGCTTGCATTGTATCCACCCGTGAGGTCTTGAAGTATGTCGATGTACCGTCTGGAGTTTGTAGCTGTTAAATACCTAAACATTCTAGTTTAGTAGCTTCGGTGAAAGCGCTCAATAATGCTAGCTTTTAACTCTGTGTCTGTTGCAAAATGTAAGATGTTGTACTTTTTTGTTATGTTTTGGAAATGCTTGTTACAAAACTCTTTTCCTTTGTCTGTTTGTAGTTTCTGCGGTACTCGACCCGCTTTCAATATGGATTCAAAAGCCTTAGCCACCTCTACCCCACTCTTGTCTTTTAACAGACGTGTCCATGCATATTTACTGAAGAGATCTATGCATGTCAACAGAAAATGGTTGTTGTCATTTTCCTTGGCATATGCTGACATATCAACCAGATCTGCCTGGAACTGCATGTCGATGCCATAGACAAAAACCCTGTTCCTCTTGTATTTTAGTGGAGCTCTCCTGTGTAGTGTGTATGCATCCTCGCCTGCTAGCCAGTCTGAAATCTGTTTATCAGTTAAGCGAACACCGGTTTCCTTTTAAACCGCATCTTTTAAACACTTTTTGCCCCCTAAAGATCCGGGGTTAGAAGGGGTATAGTAAATCTTTTTCAGTATCTGTTCGGACATATTGTCACTCCAGAGTCTACAAAAGAATAACACATTGGCTTTAAGTGAATTGGTTTTTATTTATCAAAAGCGTTTCAAGAAGAATCCGACAGTTTTCAAACATCATCAATGTGCTGAAGAAACTTTACACACATTACAATTTTTTTCTAAATCATGTAGTCAACCAGTGTTTCAATAATCTCACAAACATTAGTCTGATCATTTCTTGAAATCAGCACCACACATAGGTCTGTATGCAGACATGAAATGTCAGCAATTCTAATGCTGCTACCACATTCAGTCATTAGGTCTAGTATTTTTCTGAATAGTTACAAAAATCGGTTCACCGGCATTAAAGGGGTCATATGATGTGATTTAAATTTTTCCTTCTCTTTGGAGTGTTACAAGCTCTTGGTGCATAAAGAAGATCTGTAAAGTTACAAAGACTAAAGTCTCAAATCCAAAGAGATATTCTTTATAAAAGTTCAGAGTCAGCCACACCTACCTAAAACGGCTCTTTCTAACACGCCTCCACATATCTACCTCACTATGTGGGAAGATTTGCATAACGCCGCCCAGATGTTCATGCAAAGAAAGAAGGCATAACTTTTATTCTCACTGTAGTATTGTTGACGCTGCAGCATGGTTGTGAAGCCGCTGTGTGCTTTGTTGTGACTGTTTGTCTTCCAAACAGAGGACGAATATCGTTTCGTCATCCTAGAAAGCGGATTGTGCTGGTTTCATGAGGGAATACATCAACTTCCATTTACCGTGGACGAAGCAGAGTCCAGCCCCAGGTCGTCACATGTGGTTTCCGCTCATTCTTCGGATCCGCCGGCCGCACCGGTCTCGACCCCACCGCCTCAGCTCACTCTATCCCGGCCTCCAGCTCCGCTACGCCGGTCTTCCGTGTACGCTCGCCCCGGCCTCAGTTCACTCCTATCCCGCTTCAGATCGCAAGCTAAGCCGGGGCTTCCCCCCTCCTGACGCTAGGGAGGTACGCTGTGTTTTTCGTTGTGACAGCGAAACTACTTTGTTTAGTCTTCCCCAGAGGACATGACTAGAAATCAGTGGTAAGTTGTATTTACAACACTGTTTCCAGAACAGTTTAACCCAAATATCCAGATGTGTGCAGCACATTTTATGGAGGACTGTTTACTGATCCTGGGAGAGTAACGTTAGACTAAAATGCCGGCAGTTCTGACACATGTAAATACGTTTTCATTTAAAGGATTTGCCACTGATGATTCAAGAGTTTTGAGCAGTGTAGAGTAGAACTTGTTGTTTGTCATTTCTCCGATCCAAATGCAGACAGATTTTTATGTTTATGCGGCGCGATGCAACACAATAAAAGACAGTATAATTCATTATAATCAGTAATAATGTCCCCACTGCACGCAACAAATGCCTCGTTTGTAATGGGTTTTAATGTTTTTGTCTCGCTGCTCCGGCCTGACAGGGCATCACAATATAGTAAAGGGCGTAACATTTCCGTCTCACGCTTGAGGTATTCGGCCAATCACAACGCACTGGATAGCTGGCCAATACAACACACCGTCGTTTTTTCCAGACCTAACTAAAAGATGAACTTTGTAAAAATGTACGCGTTTCAAAAAGGCGGGGCATAGAGGAGAAACAATAATGTACAGTATGTGGAAAATAATGTGTTTTTTAACTTTAAACCGCATAAACACATTTCATTACACAAATACACAAAATAATGTTCTTTTTAGCAGCATCACATGACCCCTTTAATACACATACGCATGACATCAGCCCACTCATTTGACATTGCTCTTACAACTGCCATTTGTTTCTTGAGGTTTGTAAAACGTTTGGCATCAACACCACATCCATTTACTGCTAAGGATACATCAGGACTGTCATCAATGATCTTATACAGCAAGTTGATCATTTCACATCTAATACGTTGTCTAAATATACATTTTGTCAGAACATTAACACACCATCCGTTCCCCATGGCGATGTTATACTTGTCCAGTGTGTGCCTTCCAGCAGTCCACTGTGTCATAGACAATCTGTTCACTGGCGACATCCACAACTTTTTCTCTGATCCCACGAAGCTTCTCCACAATGTAAACGGAGTTCGCACAAAATAGCATCGACCGAACCCTGGATCCTCTGAGGATTAATCCTTAAACCGAATCGGTTCAGTGCTTGATCTATGATGTGTTTAAGCTCTGGCTTTACCAGATTACGTGATAGTTCCTCAAAGTATGCATCAAAGAAATAGGCGCTGGGTTCAAACAAACAGGAGTGTCTAAATTGACTAGGGTGATCCTCTGCACAACCCAGACAGAGTTCCTTAAGCTTTTGTTGATAAGGTGTTCCAGTATGACCACAATAGTTGCTTTTATGATTTTGAACGCATCAGTGCGGATACATCCATCTATGTCATCAATGCCAGCACAGGCCACGGCTCCAGCTACCGCACCGGTACTACCGTATGGCGTTGTAAGAAAGGTCAGGTTGTGATACCCCAGCTCCATGCAGAATTTATCCAACCAACCGTTGTCGTAGGTTTGTGGGAGGGTCTCTAGAGGTGTAATGTTGTCATCAGGCATTGCTGGCAGGGTTTCTGGGTTGTTGCTGTAGCAGCAGGCCGACGAGGATTCTTGAGACATGGTGGAAATGAATGTAGCGAGTGTTCCGATCTGCAGACTTTTTTTAATGGCTGTAATATGTGGGTGGAGATAAGAGGCGGTCTGGGGTCTTGGGAACGCCCTGTTCAGGGTGGAACAATTTCACCTTTACAGAGCTGTAACGATCATACATATCACACCATCTGAACATCTTGTCAATAGATGTAAAAACATTGTCAATTATATGAACATCTTTCCACTGAAACAAAAACTTCATGTCATAGTGTATGTAGTGTTCAGCTTCAGGAATAGGCCACACACGCTCACGGATCTTTGTCTTGTCGTTGCAGCAGAAAATGTAAACACAGTCATCTGGTAACTTTTTACTGTGATCAAACCACACGAAATCAAACCACAAGAAATCTTGCTTCAGGAACTATACCATCCCACTCTGCAATGTACAAAGGGTAGTCACCACAGTCATTCAAATCTCTTCAGAAGTAGTCGTAGAATAACCACCAGTCTTTGGCAGGGAAAACCAGACAGGGTTCCTGCGTTGTAAAATTGTCTTCAATATCCTTAGCATAGATCTTCACAGTCCGCATCACTTTGTCAAACACATATCTCCCGACACGATCACCAGACATTGAGAAATCACGAGTCATCATATTCATCTCTTCATGAAGAAATTTTGTCAAACTAACTCCTTGTTTTTTCCTTGGTGCAAAAGTCAGTTCCTTTCTCATTTCAACATGTCCTCTTGTTGGTGAAATACACATCACTCTTCTAGCGATTTTAGGAGTTTTTGGAGCAGCTGCAGCCATTCTGACACCTGGTGTTGGATATAACTACTGATGATGACCCAAAACATACAGCAAAAGCAGCCAGACTTAAGGCAGTCATTGCCTGCAAAGGATTCTCAACAAAATATTAAAAATGAAAATGTTATTTATGATGATTATTATTATTTATTTGTCCAATTACATTTAAGCCCCTGAAAATGGGGGGACTGTGTATATAAATGGTTGCAATTGCTAAGCATTTTATGTTATATTTTTGTTCAACCCCTTGAATTAAAGCTTAAAGTCTACATTTCAATTTCATCTTGATTGTTTTATTTTTAATTCTGTTCTGGTGGCATACAGAGCTGAAATTATACAAATTGTGTCAGTGTACAAATATATGGACCTAAATGTAAAATAAATAGTGGTCAAATATAGAAGCTCTCTAATCTCAAGGTCAAATCAGAATATTGACTGTAAAAATGTTTCTGTAACAGCTGCCAAAAATAATCTATGTAGCTCCACTGTGATTTGTGATATATGTTCAAGAAAAAAAAAAATCAAAACATCCTCCCTCTGGTTTGTTCAAAAACTCACACCCTGCTATAAATAACACAATTTGAGAATAAATCAGAGGTCTGTTCAGAATGAAAGGTTTATCAAACCGAGAAAGCAGTCAAGCCATTTCTGAAAAAAGGTAACTTATACTCAGGATCAGTTACCATGGTAACTTACTCTTCTGTGAACCTAACCTGAGGTGTGTTTCCCAAAAACATGGTAAAAACTATGGTAGCAAGTTCAGTTTTTACCAATAGAGTTCAATGGAACTAGCAACCATAGTTAGCGCACAATGCTTTTGGGAAATGAACCCCTGGTCGGAAGTAGGTTTTCTGCACTTAACCCAAGTTTTTTTTTTTGCCATATGCACATGCAATATTTATTTGAGCATATATCCTCACTTTTTCGCACCTCAAATGATCATGCCTGGTGTGAATAGTCCCATAGAGATCTATTGTTTAGATTTTAAAAGTGTCATCGCGCCGCATTTAGGCCGTCCAGCAGTGTGACTGAATTCAGTCCGGTCGGAGGGGGGTTGGGGACTCGTAGGGGGTGGAAGGTGTAAATCGCTACTCTGTTTACTCATTTGGTTTGGTTTTTGCAGTTGGCATGCAATGGCATGCATTATACTAGCATTATATGTAGTATAATATGCAGTGTTGCTTCGTTTTGTTTTGTTTATGTAGAGACACGGCGCGTCCGTGAGACAGACAAAGAAACTGACCTAAAAAGACGCGTCTGCAAGAGAGACAGAAACTTTTGAATAGCTACTTAATTTATGTGATGCTTCTTGTACTATTTTCATTTTGCACTCTTTTAAATTTGCACTGTTTTAGCTAATTGTATGCGGCAACGCTGCAATTCTTTTGGCAACATAAATTTAAAAATATATCACAGTAATTAATGTTTTTCTAGTTTAATGCGTAACAAACATGTGTGACCATAGCAACCTGTGATTACAGAAGTGGGATGCCATTAATTTTTATTTTTGATTAAGACAGCTAAAATGTGTACGTTAGAATTTTATATAACCATGGTAGCTATCGGCAGCAACTGTGCGTGGCACAGTTTGCCTATACGGCATTTGCTAATTAATTTAGTAATCAGTGGACGCTGGCCAAGTTGTGGTAAAGCGATATGTAGTCCGTCAAACCTAACTACACACTGGTCCTTTACAAGAGAGAGACGCGGTGTTTAATTATAAGGTCCAGAGCACTACGGCCCAGGCGTCCTGTGAGAAAATCCATAGGAACGGTTTATCGCTTTGGGTTTTCCATAATAAACTGGGGGGTGATTATCACCCAGGCCCCTCAGCATGACGATCAGTATTATTATTGGTTATATTTTTATATTCGTTCTCCTCCTGACTTCTATTGAGAGAAGCTTGCTCTTTAAGAGCTCTTGGTGTTGGCGGTTCGGTGCTGCGGGGGTTGTTGTGGTACGCCGTGTCGTTGTGGTTGACCCAACAGTCATGGCCTGCACTTACCCCATTTTGTGGGGTTGCAGGTGGCCCCGGTGCGTGCACCTGTTCTTCAGGGCAGCGAAAAGGCTTTTTGGGCCCGTAAACGATGCAGGTAGTGCGGGTGCTGTGTTGTAAGAGTGACATGGCGTCTTGCTACAGGACATATCCCCGGCATTTCCTGGTGCGAGGTTCGTTTCCGGGGCGAGTCGGTGATAGTCACTATCGCGTTGACCTTAGGGTCTGGTCATTGGGGTAAGAGGTTCACCTTGAGGGCATGGCGTGGGGATGATCAGTTGTGGGGCTGCGATTGTACCTGGTCAAAGGGGGGGGTGGAGCTCACATTGCCTCTGGCGGGTCGGCTCTAGGGGCTCAGCATGGTGCGTCTACGGGGCTACGGGGGGTCAGGGGGGGGGTGTGCGTACACGGCGGGGTCTGAGTAACTTGCTGGCAAACCCTCCATGGAACCAAACCCTTTGGGGCCACGCTTCTCGTTTCACTCTGCAGGACCAGTTGAAGCTGCCAGAAGGACGTGTTGTTGCCTCCCAAGGCTACCTCAGTATCCTGTTCCGGCGCTCCGTCCTGGACGGATCGGGGGGGGGAGGTGTCTAGTGTGCTCCGATCGGGAGGGGTAGGAGTCTGGAGCTTGCTGTGGATATGAGGAGTGGTTGGCAGCACCTGGAGCTGTGCCCTCTGTGACTTTCGCGAAAAAGGAAGCGATCCGAAGATGAATCGGATAGTCGGGCGTTTTTGAGGTGGAACTGGAAGGGGTCCGGTAATCCCGGGGCCTAGCGCGAATGAGTAAACAGGAACTAGGAAAAAAGGATGGCGCGGACGTGGGCAAAAGACCCGACACAAGTTGTAGGGATATGTTGTCACGTTGTTTTCTTCAGTGTGTCCTGTTGAGCTAGGTTCCGGGACAAGGGAGCGGAAGGTGTAGGGGGTAGGGGCATCGACCCTGCGCCCCAGTCCGATCTTTCCCGAGGGGTATCAGAGTGTGAAAGCGTTACCGAGAGGTCTTTGAGGATGCACCGTGTGAACTTCATCGAGAACGTGGACCTGGCTAGACACGGCCTAGGCAATGAAAAAAGAAAATGTGGGGCCCACCGGTGGAAGCTGGGGGAGGAAGGAGGGATCGTGAGAAAAAAGAAGAGGAGGGAGGGAGATAGGAGGGCAGTTTAATGGGGACAATTGTAGTGAATGTGATCGTGTGAATAATGCTTGACACGTGGCAGGAACGGCATGAGGGCAAGCCCTGGCCTCAACCTCCCAGGATCTGATGGATACTTGGTCTGGTCGTGTCCGGAAAGAACTAATGTGCGAATAAGCCGGCCAGTGTGTGGAGAGCCAGCTGGTCCGCGCCTTACACAATTGACTTACTGCAACTGCCAGGATCTTCGTCTAAGGCACTGATGGACCTGCACGAGGGTGGTCATGATCCGGAAGTTTTGAAAGAGCTCCGAACTGCTCAGAGCGACGAAGGTGACTGCAAGTTCTCTGGGTCGTGAATGTCCACACTTGTGGTCCCTGAGCGTCACCGGGAGAGGGTCTGGCTTGTAGCTAGGTAGACAGTGAGGGACGGACTCGATCGAAGGTTGCAGTTCCTCAAGTCCCTGTGTTCTCCAGAGGGCGGCCTCGTTCGGCGACCAGTTGAGAACATATGCGCCCATCAGTTCTCGAGAGAGAGAGGGACGTGGCACAGCAGACAGCTGTGGCGAAGGAATCCGACACATGGTCCTGGCCAGGGCGCAACTGTGCAGCTGCTGAGGCCGTCGGCAACCTCCGCCAACCACATCATCTTGGGCCCCAGACCCATGTCCTTGCCGCCGAGGGTGGCCCCGCTGCATCACCCCGCTCACCCTCCGTCTCCACAGCTAGCCTCGAGCATGGCACGCCGTGGAGCTGGGGCTGGGTAGGCGGATGAGGCCGCCGCGCCGCCTTCCAGGCCGCCCTCAAACATTGCAGTGATCGTACGGAGCAGAGGAGTCCGCCTAAACGTTGTGGACAGCCTAAAGAGGGGAACTGACTCTTCGGTGGAGTGGTGGAATGCAGCGCTGCTCCCTCCCCCGATGCGGGCAGTGGTGAGAACTTTTTTCCAAAAATCTCTAGCAATAGGTTGCAATTTTTCTCTGTCCTGTGTCCCGAGGGCATGGAGAGTCGCAAACGGCAAACACCGGACACCACATCCTCCATCGCTCCACAGGATCACGGGTGCGGACCACAGACGGGGTGCATGGCTATGGCGAATCAGATTTGCCTGTCGTCCCCCCGTTTCGGGCGGCATCCGCTTTACATCATGTTGGAGAGTCGCAGTCAACTGGCGACGGATGCGATAGCTGGTCCCTCCATCCGATAATATATGGTGTTTTAACAGCCCCTACTTCAGTGTACAAGAAAGGCGTGTTATGACCGCTTCGTTGGGACCTGCGTTTCTTGAACAGTGCCCTTCACCGATTGCACGTTTCAAGATGTTGACGCAGAAACACATCATCGGGTGCATCCGTCCCCGAGATTAGTTTGCAGACGATCGACCTGAAGGACTCGTACCTTCATGTGTCAAATTCGTCCGCCACACAGACCATTGCCAGGTTGCACCGTTCCAACAGGGAGAGGACAGGCATATTGCCAATCAAGGCTCCTGCCTTTTTGGGACTTGATCACTGCGAGTCATCCCATGTCGTCACGAAGCTGCTGGAGGCAGCCCTTGTTCCACCGAGAGAGAGCAGGGTCCGTACGCCTTTCAACTGACATTGTTCTGTGCTCGAGACTATCTCCAGTCTCAGGATCATTTGGTTGGCGAACCCAGGGACTTGTGGGTCGTCGGCTCGCACCTGCATCCGGTTTGGGCACTTTGGGGTCAGACGGTAAAAGAGCAAACTCTCCTCATCCATAGGATCTTCTTTTTTCTCGATTGAGTGTGATTCGGTCAACACATAACAGATCTTGCGATGCGCAGAGAATTGCTCAGGTCAGTGGTTTGACTGCCTGAATATGTTGCAAAGTCGACGGCGGTCCGCACTGAAGGACCATTTCATAGGCTCCCCTGGGCATATTGCAGCTGCAGTCAGCAGTCACTCTTGTCTGGGGGGGCTTTTGTTCCTATGAGACCATTCCAAACAGCTGGTCATCCAACTGGCCAGTCCAATGTGGGTGTGCAAGACTGCACTCACCGTGTTATCATTCACACCGCTGCCACCAAACCTGGCACCCCGTTGACATACCTAGTCATTCTCCGGTCAGGAGTGCGCCCTGAACAGTCCTCCAGACAGGCTGTGGTTACACGGTCTGTGGCCTTACCCTGGCTGGGGGCCGGACGTACGCTGGGGCAATGCATTGTCGGGGGTTTGGAAGGGCCCCCTCTGCGCGTGCACATCAACGTCTAGAGTTGGTTATCAGTATAGCGCTGGCGCTTGAACAGTCTCGAGAGGGCGACTTCGAGGTGCAGTCGAAGTGGCTGGGTCCGGGAGCACGGACAACACTGTCACCGTTCGTACCTCCACCGAAAAGGGGGTGGTAGCACTTCCACGATCGCAGGGTGTCCAACTCGCCCTGCCACCTCTCCTCCTTCTGGAGTCAGAAGCATCTAGGCGAGTCGTTGAGTTTCCCATAAAATTTTGTTCCCGATCTGCCCAACCGTAACGCCGACGAGCTTGTCACGTGAAGGCATCACCTGTTGATTTTATATATCGCTTTTAACAATACAGATTGTGTCATAGCAACTGAACAGCATTAATTAGGAATATTGTGTTTCAATAATGCAAAATGACAATAGTAAGCTCTCATTTTTCAGTTAAAGGCAGTTCAACATTGAATTCAGTGATGTCATCAAAAAGCTCAGTTCAGTTTAAATAGTATGTGTGCAATCAAGTCGACGATATCGCTGGAAAATAAGTTTCCCCAACTAAGCAAGCCAGAAGCGACAGCGGCAAGGAACCAAAACTCTATCGGTGACAGAATGGAGAAAAATCCTTGGGAGAAACCATGCTCAGTCGGGGGGGGTGTGTGGGTCAGTTCTCCTCTTTCCAGATGAAACCAGCAGTTCAATTTCAGGCTGCAGTAAATTCACATTGTGCAGAGGACTCAACTGGCTCATGTGGTCTTGTCCCGGTGGCCGTCTGAGACAGGGTCTTTACTTGTGGCTCTGCTCTGGGCTCTTTGCTGGGTTTCCGTTGTCGGTCTCTGCTGACTTTCTTGGCTGTAGAGGTCCTCCCTGTGCTGATGAGGGGACACCATCTGATCTGGATACATACTGGATCTGGTGGCTACGGTGACCTCGGAATATGAGAGAAATAGACTAATATTAGCGTAGATGTCATTCTTCTAGTGATGTAGCAAGTACTTCGGGTGTTATGAGAAGTGTTCCCGGTCCCGGTTGTCCTTTTTAATGCAGCCTAAAAATCCTTTAACTGATTTCAATCTGTTCAAGATCAGGAGGAAAGGAGTCGGTTCCGCTTGTGGGCGCCCTTACTGGCCCACTCGTAGGACCTGGTTTCCCGGAACTAATAAAGCTCTTTCTCGTGTAGCCCCTCCCTGGACAGATGCCTCTGAGAGAAGGATTCTACTTGACTCAGAAAACGGGTCACCCCGAGGCACCCGTCAAAACTTCTGGCCAACTCATTCTGTCCTCGTGATGGGACAAACAAAAATGGGGGGTGGGACACCCATTAGCTTCGTGAGATCACCGTCTAACAAGACAACGCTTACCGGGGGCCTTGAAGTAGGGAACCTGTTCAGCGAGTGTGCTCTTGCCTCTCGATGAACGACCCCAAAAGATGCCCTGATCAGAATTGAAAAGGCGTATGTGGCATGGGGGCGATTGCAACCTAACCACGAACTTCCCCGTCCCCGCCGCGATAACCTTTTGGGACGCTGTCTCTATGCTCACGGCACTACAGCCGGGCCCATTTGAGCCTTTGCAGTCAGTTGGGCTGAAGTTTCTATCAATGAAAACTCTACTGCTGCTTGCACTGGCCTCCATCAAGAGAGTAGGGAACCTGCACGCATTTTCGGTCAACGATATGTGCCTAGAGTTCGGGCCGGCTGACTCCCGGGTTATCCTTATTTCCCCAGCAGTGCCCAAGTTTCCACTACTTCCTTCAGGATCGTGTGAGGATGGTCAGCGCTGCCCCGGAGGAGGCAGACCAGCCTAGCTTTTCGTTGGCACGTCCGAGCCTTAAGATGGTACATGACTGTGTCCCACACAATGCTTCAATGGCCTCCAGATCAGCATCTTTGTCTGTTATGAGGCCGCAGACCTGGAATGCAGTCTCCAAGCGAGGGTATGTCCCACTGGATAGTGGAGTCATCAGGCCAGGCTTAATGCCACAGCTGTTTGTTGGCCCTGCCCATAAGTCATGGTGCGAGCGCATCACTAGAAGTGTTTGCAATCCTTCCCCCTCCGGTTGGCTGGCTCATGGGCGACCAAAATCACGGACAGATTTTGTTTAAAGAGCTAGAAGTGGGCTGGCGGCGACCCCCAACGTTTTGTACTAGATTCTATAACCTTCGGGTGTGGACGGGGGCTGAGTATCCTCCGTGTCTCACTGCCAATGGTTATAAGCTCTGAGATGCCCCAGTTTAATGCGGCTTGCTAAAAAGCACCGCTCCAGAGAGTCCGTACAAGTAGACCCTGTTGAGCTCCCCATCCCCAATCGGGCAGCCAGACATGGCGGAACAACGTCCCGGCACCAGCCCTCACTCGAGGATCCTTGAGAACCTCTCAAACCGGGGAAGGCTGGATCCATATGTAAGGGGACCTAAGTGGGCTCCATATTTGTAAAAGTCCATCCACGGTTATAGGCCTCAGAGCCCGTTTTCCCCCCGCAACTTTCTGCCATTTTCCAATAGAGTATACAATCACCTCTAATCTCATATGGTCTATGCCATCATATCACCTAATGGGTGTTCATTGTTGTGTAATGCTTCCGAACCTCCTTCCTGTTCCAAGTTGAACAGGTACATTTCCCAGTGTTATCCAATTTCACTGAGTGGGTAGTGCTACGACAAAAGTGACTGGCCTTCTTGTTGCGAGCCCCGGCCTACAACAAAAAGGGGCGCAGGAGGCTCACACAGGATGGTGACCATGCTTTCACAACCAAGTGGAGCAACATGTTCCTGGATCAACAGCATGTTGATCACTGAACAGCATCCAATTACCAATCAGAATTGAGGGATACTTTTCAGGAAACGTCTGTTTAGGCTTAAAATCAGGGTTAGTGCTATCTACAAAGGAAAATAACCTTGGGTTCACGTCAGAGGACTTCATAAGAAAAAAATGTCCGCAACTTGATTTTAGGAAATATTATGGTAGGGTTAGGTTTAGGGTAGGGATGGGTTGGTCTATTTTTGGACGTAAATGTGTGATCCAGTATCAGTCGTTACTTAGTGCAAACACGCGCCCAAGGACATGGAAGTGGTCAACATCCATGGCATTTTTTGTAGCTCGGGCGGCGAATTCATCGTGTCATGACTGGCGCCACAGCTGTGCATAAAACACACGGTGCTTGACGCGAGGAGAAGGTGCAACCGACTTTCCCAGTTCTCGCTCATCATGAAAAACACATAGATATGGGTTGCACCGCTGCTAGTTATACTCGTGGCTGTTATCAGCAGCAGCTGGTGAGTGCATCATCTCATTCTCAATGGTGTATTTGCTTATTTCGTTGTAACCTCGGAAGATATTTGTCTCATCTAAACGGCGATATCACCAAAATTCATACATTATTATCGACTGACGTCTCCGTTCCCTCCTTCAGGGAACGAGGGTTACATACGGAACCGGGACGATCTCTTTTGCTTACTGTTCCATATATGTACATATAATGTTTTGTTAATACAGTACAAGTAAACTGCCCAACATGCCAGTAAGGCTGTGAATTCATGGCACTCTATTAAAATAAAAAACAAGGGTGGCCTTTTCGGAATTTTCTAGTAAGTTGAACACTTTATAGGGATATTTGAACATATGTTATATATTATTAATTAGCGATAAGAGCTTTACACTAAGTGGCACATAGCAATAGAGTGCTATGTACATGGTCAACGAATTTAATTTTCGTCAGCGATGGGGAGGGGGTACTCTTCTACACGGGGGTGGAAGTGAAAATAGCTAGTAATTTGTTTAGTGTATGCTCCATTTACACTAAGTGCAAATAGCTATAGATTCTACCTATATGATGTTTTATTGTCAAGGTTCGGGAGGAGCACGATCAGATAATCAACCAATTTAGCACAGGTGGAGCCATCTTAGTTGATCAACTTAAGGGATAGTCACCCATAAATCCAATTCTGTCATTATTACTCCACCCTACCCCGTGTCGTTCTAACTCCGTAAGACCTCCGTATCTTCAGAACACAAATTAAGATAGTTGAAGCATTCTGAGAGCTTTCTGACCCCGTCCCTCCATACAGCAATGTAAAACAATCAACGTCTAGAAACTTAGCAAGGAGATCGGTACAACAATCCATGTGTTATCAGGGGTTCAACCATAATTTTACGCAATTACGCAAAGAATTTCTACACACTTTTTATTTTTCTACACAAAGAAAAAGAAAAGAACGGTTTTCTACCGTTCCAATCAAAACATTAAACAGGTTCTCCCCACATCAGGTGATGTACCCAATTGAGAATCCTAATGAAAGTGCCCTAGTTATTGGCGATTCTATTGTACAGAACGTGAAAATAGAGACACCAGCCACCCATAGTCCAATGTTTACCGGGAGCCAGAACGCCTGACATCTTGGCAAATTTAAAAGTGCTAGCTAATGCTAAACGTAAATTCAGTAAGATTGTTATTCACGCCGGCGCTAATGATGTTCGACTTCGCCAGTCGGAGATCACTAAAAATAACATTAAAGAGGTGTGTGAACTTGCAAGCATGATGTCAGACACTGTAATATGCTCTGGTCTCCTCCCTGCTTACTGTGGTGACGAGGTACATAGCAGATTGTCGTCACTCAATGGCTGGATGTCTAAGAGGTGTCCGCAGAATAACATTGGTTTCATAGACAATTGGACGAATTTTTGTGGCAGACCTGACCTGTTGAAAAGAGATGTTCTTCATCCCTCCTGGGGTGGTGCCGCTCTTCTGTCTAGAAATATGGCACATAGTCTTAGAGTTTGTACTTGACTAACTGGGGCCCAGGTCAGGAAGCAGACAGACTGGCTAAACCGACCATCTGCTAGGCGCCTCACATCACAGAAATCAGTTAATTCTCAGCACACAGAAACTCTTTCACCTAAGCACTTTTTTTTTTAAATGAATGAGCACTGACATAACCTAGATGTGGCCTGTTTGACATAAACGCTGGCTATAAACCTGAGTGAGTGGGCGGCACCCTGGATACCGAGCCCAAGATTACTGTTATAAACATGAGACACTTCCAAAAGGTAAAAGGGGAGGTGTTGCTACGGTTTATAACAATGTTTTCAGTATTTCTCAGAGGGCGGGCTTCAAGTATATCTCGTTTGAAGTAATGGTGCTTCATATACCATTATCCAGAGAAGCACATATTAATGATAGATCCCCTGTGATGTTTGTACTGGCTACTGTATACAGGCCACCAAAGCACCATACAGACTTTATTAAAGAACGTGCTGATTTTATACCGAGTATATGATGCTGTCGCAGATACAATTTGGGTTAAGGGTTTGTGATGGAGTAGTAATTACTACCAGTTTGTCAAATGAAAAAGATGCCTTGGGACACATCATAGAACACCCTGAAAACCTAAGCGTATTTGGGTTATGACGGAGACACGTCTTCAGGACCTACTCATTGATTGTCAAATCTACTCTAAGATTATAAGTAATTCACGGATCTAAATGGAGGATATTGATGTTGATGGTGTTAAATTATGAAGAGGGAGTCAAGCGATGATACTCCGACTCCATGTCTGAGATATGCAACGGAAAGGAGTGATCGTAGAGGGATAGGCCTGGAACTTCATGAGCTAAAACTGTCAATTCTACTTATTCACTCCTTGGTTACACGTATAATTTAAAGAAAACACGAAAATCACGTCTACCACACAAAGGCTGCTTTTAATATCTTCCTGCTTTTAATACCCCAATTCCTTAGCATATCCAATATTTCAGAAAAACTTGATGATGTAACAGAAATTATGGACTCTCTCTTTTCTAGCATTTTTAAATACAGTTGCTCCTTTACGCTTATGGAAGATTAAGGAAAACAGTCTGACACCATGGTATAATGAGCACACTCTCACCCTAAAAAGCAACCCCAGAAAATGGAGCGCAAAAACTAGAGGTATTTCGTATGCTTGGCGGGAAAGTACCCTATCCTACAGAAAAGCATTATAAACTGCTAGATCTGATTACTTTTCGTCTTTTTTTAGAAGAAAACAAACATAACCCCAAGTTTTTATTCAATACAGTGGCTAAATTAACGATAAATAAAGCATCAGCAGACGCAGACATTTCCCAGCAACACAGCAGTAATGACTTTATGAACTACTTTACTTCCAAGATCGATACTATTAGAGATAAAATTGTAACCATTCAGCCGTCAGCTACAGTATCACATTAGATAGTGTGCTATAGATCGCCTGAGGAACATTTCCACTCATTCTCTACTATAGGAGAGGAAATTTGTTGATACCTTATGGTACCATGCATCAATAAAACCAACAATATTATAGTTACCCTATTCCATCTCGCTCTCCTAAAGATGCGCTTCCATATATGCATCGGGATATGGCCGCTCTGTCTATTATTATCATCATGGTCATTAGGATATGTCTCCAAAAACCTTGCAAAATGCCTCTTATTAAGCCCTCAGCAAAAAACACAACGTGACCCCAAAGAACTAGTTAAGTAACAGACAGATCTCGAATCTTCCCTTTTTCTATGTTCTTTCCAATACTGTATACTAAAAGATATATCCTCACATTATTTCCTTCTAGGAGAAAAATGGTATCTTATGTGAGGATTTTCCAATCAGGATTTAGACCGGTATCTTAGTACTGAGACTGTGCCTAATTAGAGTTTACAAAAAAATTGACCTGGCTCTTATCATCTGCTCGTGGTAGTGATATCTTCTATTAGTGGCTTATTTGATCTTAGTGTTGCGTTCGACACTATTGACCACAACATTTCTTTTGAATAGACTAGAAAACTTTATTGCCATTAATGGAAGTGCATTAGCATGGTACTTATCTAACCCCCATCAGTTCGTAGCAGTGAATGAAGAAGTATCACATCGATCACAAGTGCAGTATGAAGTACCTCAAGGCTCAGTACTAGGGCCGTTACTCTTCACGCTTTACATGTTACCCTTGGGAGATATCATCAGGAAACACGGTGTTAGCTTTCACTGTTATGCTGATGATACTCAGCTCTACTCAAAAAAAACAGGGCTTCACTGCTTCCCCGGCCTGGCGAAACCTACAATTTGAAAAATATCATATTTGATATTAAAAACTGGATGATGAGTAATTTCTTGCTGCTAAATTCTGAAAAAACTGAGGTGTTAATTTTAGGACCTAAAAACTCTGCATGTAATGACCTAGAATACTGTCTAACGCTTGATGGTTGCTCTGTCAATTCTTCGTCATTAGTTAGGAACCTAGGTGTGCTATATGATTGCAATCTTTCCTTAGAAAGCCACGTTCCTAGCATTTGTAAAACTCAATTTTTCCATCTCAAAAATATATCTAAATTACGACCTATGCTCTCAATGTCAAATGCAGAAATGTTAATCCATGCGTTTATGACCTCAAGGTTAGATTATTGTAATGCTTTATTGGGTGGTTGTTCTGCATGCTTAATAAACTCCAGCTGGTCCAAAATGCAGAAGCTAGAGTTTTTACTAGAACCAGGAAGTATGACCATATTAGCCCAGTTCTGTCAACACAGCACTGGCTACCTATTAAACATCGTATAGATTTTAAAATCTTGCTTATTACTTATAAAGCCCTGAATGGTTTAGCACCTCAGTATTTGAACGAGCTCTTATTGCATTATAGTCCTCAACGTCCGCTGCGTTCTCAAAACTCTAGCAATTTGATAATACCTAGAATATCAAAATCAACTGCGGGTGGAATAGCCGTTTCCTATTTAGCACCGACAAACCTGAAGTAATAATAGGAAGAGAGCACTACCTAATATTGTTTGGGAGGCAGACACACTCTGTCATTTTAAATCTAGATTAAAGACCCATCTCTTTAACCTGGCTTACACATAACACACTAACACATTTCTAATATTCAAATCCATTAAAGGATTTTTAGGCTGCATTAATTAGGTCAACCGGAACCGGGAACACTTTCCATAACACCCGATGTACTTGCTACATCACTAGAAGAATGGCATCTACGCTAATATTATTCTGTTTCTTTCTTATTCTGAGGTCACTGTAGCCACCAGATTCAGTCTGTATCCAAATCAGATGGTCACCGTAGCCACCCAGATCCAGTACTTTATGTTGGTTTTGTGTGCGTGCTCCGTCTACTTACCTGCATCCAGCTCTGTTACACCGGCTCCTGGAAACACCACGATCCTCTCCGTCTCCCTCCGACCTGGTAATCAAGAATATAACTGTCAGTATCCTCTTCAAGTCCGTTCAAGACTCTAAGTCTGCAATACTCACGAAGTCTTTGATCATCTCCATCATGAACAATAAACCTGTCTGTTTGATTCTAACTCACCTGTGTATCGAGTCTGACTTCCCGTTACATACAGATCCCCAGTAAAGACCTTGTCTCAGACCACAGGAGCCAGTTGAGTCCTTTGCTGCAGCCTGGAATTGAACTGCTGGTTTCGTCTTGCCAGAGAACTTGCCCCCCCGACTGAGCCTGGTTTCTCAAGGTTTTTTCTCCATTCTGTCACAGCTTTAGTTTTGGTTCCTTGCCTCTGTCGCCTTTGGCTTGCTTAGTTGGGGAAACTTAATTTCCAGTGATATCGTTGACTTGATTGCACAGATACTATTTAAACTGAACTGAGCTGGATGATGACATCACTGAATTCAATGATGAACTGCCTTTAACTGAAAAATTAGTGTTTACCATTGTCACTTTGCATTATTGATGCACTATTTTCCTAATTAATGCTGTACAGTTGCTTTGACAATCTGTATTGTATAAAACGCTATATAAATAATGGTGACTTGACATTAATTAGGAAAATAGTGTGTCGATACAAAGTGACAATAGTAAACACTCAATTTTCAGTTAAAGACAGTTCATCATTAAATTCAGTGATGTCAGCATCCAGTTCAGTTTAAATAGTATCTTTGCAATCAAGTCGACGATATCGCTGGAAATGAAGTGTCCTCAACTAAGCAAGCCATAGGCGACAGCGGCAAAGAACCGAAACTCCATCGGTGACAGAATGGAGAAATAACCTTGGGAGAAACCAGGCTCAGTCTTGGGGCCAGTTCTCCTCTGGCCAGACGGAACCAGCAGTTAAATTCCAGGCTGCATCAATGTCAGATTGTGCAGAGGATTCATCTGTTTCCGTGGTCTTGTCCCGGTGGCCATCTAGAAGACAAGGTCCTCACTGGGGATCTGTCTCTGGAGCTCATCTAGTTGTCCTGATCTCATATTTTGATATTCTAGGTATTATGAAATTGCCAAAGTTTTGAGATCGTAGTGGACGTGAAAGACTATAATGCAATAAGAGCTTTTTCAAATACTGAGGTGCTAAACCATTTAGGGCTTTATAAGTAATAAGCAAGATTTAAAAATCCATACGATATTTAATAGGGAGCCAGTGCAGTGTTGACCGAACCGGGCTAATATGGTCATACTTCTTGGTTCTAGTAAGAACTTTAGCTGCTATATTTTGGACCAGCTGTAGTTTGTTTATGAATGCACAAAGCAACCACCCAAATAAAGCATTACAATAATCTAACCTTGAGGTCATAAACGCATGAATTAACGTTTCTGCATTTTCCATTGAGAGCAAAGGTCGTAATGTAGATATATTTTTCAGATGGAAAAATGCGCTTTTACTAGTGCTGGGCAACGATGACAATTTTTTAATCTCAATTAATCGCATTGTTATGCACAAAATTCAATAATGAATTCAAAAGTAGTGCATTATGCACTTTTGTCATTTAAAGTACTGCTATATGAACAAAAGTGCAATAACATTTTTTGTTTGCAAACACTTTAAACAAATAAGATGCTTTTTTTACAGCAGTATTTCTTTTACATTGTAGCAGTTAAAATATTTCTTGTAGATCTCAATTTATAACATTAATGTAATTAAATTAAATATAAAACCAATGCTATTTGCCACTGCCAGGGCATTAACCTTTTTATTGAAAATATTTTATAGTTTGTTATAGAAAATCAAGTTGTGCTCAGAGTCCAGAGCCTCGATCATAACATTATAACAGGCACCTTCCGAGTAGAGACCTGCATGATCGCGGGACCTGCAGGACCCAACGCAACAGAGTGTGGCACGGGACAGCACTTGATGGGCGAGTGCGGGTGCGGGCAGGTAGAGACTCATGTGTGCAGGATGCTGGAGAATAAGGGTGTACTCACACCAGGCAATCTTATCCGTGCCCAGTTCGTTTAGCTGTCCCTGGCTCGGTTGGAAGAGGTGGGCCAGAGCACGGTTCAGTTGG
>JADLZN010006346.1:0-19893 GCA_018155175.1 Sinocyclocheilus anophthalmus
CTGACTGAACCGGTTATGAGTGAGCGTGGTTTGCTCATCCATGTTTTAAGACCTATTCACCCCGCGTGCAAGTGTAGACCCGCTGCTGACAGGGCAACTTAGAAAAAATCACCCTGAAAACAACTAATGGACGGGGCCTAAGGGATAAAAAGCACTTGAAGCTACTAATTGCCCAGTCATGCTGACAGAGATGACAGAGAGAGTTTGTGAGCAGGAGCGTTTTCCTCCTCTCTCGCTGTCCGATGTATAACTTAGAGGGAACTGTGGGGCAAATGAAAAGTTGTCTTTTCAAACCACTCGTCTCCCTCAATCCTGACTTTCTCCCCAAAGCCACGCTAATGTGAGCGTTTCCCATCGACTAAAATCAGATAATTAATGGTACGTTGTCAGATATAGCCGTGGTGGGCTTGCGAGGACAGAGAGGCCCACTGGGTGATGGTGCTTTTAAATAGAAATAACAACCTGCACTTTTGTCTAACCCAGATGAACTTTATTTAGAAAAGCTGGTGTTTTTTTGCGTTCTTGGTCTGCGCTTTCTACCCACACACATGCCTGTGTGTACCGACTAGATTTTACTCCCGACCAGATGTGCAGATGGAAGTGAGGCGGACCAGGCCGGTCTGGGCCGGGCCGGGCCAGCTGAATGATTATATTGTGCCCGAGACTCACGCTGGGTTCATTCTGACTCACACTCACACTGCTGGAGAGGAGAGGCGGAGTGCTTGACAGAGAACAGCACAGGACAACACAACACAACACAACAGCCAAGTGAGGGACCTCCATAGAGTGGACCAAGGCCATCACTAAAATTCACTAATTGTTATGGCTGGGCCCCCTCTCCCTAGGTTCTATGAGTAGTTTATATTACAGAGGACATTACACTCCAAAAATCACTTTGTTCAAAACATTCTTAAAAATTAAATAAAAAGATTAAATAATATTAAATAAAATAATATGCGAGAATCAAATTTGTATAACCAATAGGATCAAATTTATTTTAACATTTATTTTATTATACCTACAACAGTATATTATATTATATTATAGTATATTATATTATATTATATTATATTAATTATATTATATTATTATTGATATTATATTAATTTTTTAAGTTTGGATCTGTGATATTTTTTGAAAACAGGTGTTTGAAGACGTCCATACTTACCAAGTCTGCATTTATTTGATCAGTAAAAACAGTGATATTGTGAAATTTTATTAGAATTTAAAATAACTGTTTTCTTTGTAAATATATTTTCAAACATTATTTACATTTTCCATTATCTAAATTACTTATAGTGGAAACCTTGATACATTTTTTGTCAGGATTCTTTAGAATTTATTTAAACTTTTATTTTGACTTTTTTTGTAACATTATACATTTCTTTACTGTCACATTTTATTACATTAATGCATCTTTGCTGAATAAAAGCTGCATTTATTTCTTTTAAAAAAATCTTGACCCAAACATTATATTATATTATATTATATACTTTTTGTCAAGCAATTTGTGATTTTTGTCCATAGCGCCTCCTCTTCGACAGGGCCTGGGACAACGTTTTTCCGGGTGTCCACCCCCGTCTGATCACATTGATGAGGAGAAAACGAGACGAGAATGGAAATAAACTATAATGGCAATAAATCCCAGAGTCTCAGATCACAATCGGGGAAACTCTGACTCATATAGCAAACAACCAATAAACTCGACTGAAATGAGCTGACAAGAACAGATGTACACCCGGGTTACACGGGTTATTGTGCCTGACACAAATGACAGCCTCTCAATCACTGCCATTCATCAGAAGGGTAATCACCTATAAGGAGACATTGCTGGATGGAGCTCGATTGGTGATCAGATACTGACGGATGTGTTTGTGCTCACAGTGAGTCATTATGTTCTCTCTGGATTTGGTGTTTATGAGTGTTAAACTGCAGGTTTCTGACTGCTTACTGCCCTGAGATACATTCACATGCTGTACTTTCACACATACATATAAACACAAGTTCAAACCTGCTGAAAACATGCAGGACACACCACAAGTGTTACACATTCACACGCACACAAAACATTCTTGCGCAAATAAATGCAGCCCCACAGGTTCATATACACAAGCAGGCAAACACTTTTACAAGTGGCATGTGGTGGATGTATACATACACATATAGATTCAGGGGAAGACAAACATCTCACACACACTCTATTCATCCCAGAGGCTGATATTTACGGCCCGTTACCTGTCTAGATGATATGCTGCGATCTCAGCATTGTGCCTCTCGAAATCGGAGAAGTAGAAGAAGTCTGGAGGTGTCTCCTGCTCCCGTGTCTGCCTGCAAGGCAAAGGTTAATCTGCTGTAAGTCCCTTTCATCAACAAAGCCATAATCGCAGCCCTAGCCCTTGAAACTAAAGCCACCCTGTCAAGAAAACTTTAAGAGAGACGCCCCTCCATTATTTCTGGATTGATGCCTGGAAGAAAATGTCTTAACATATTTTTCAAAATACCTTATTTTATTACTTACTCACTTAAAAATAACCGAAGGAACCAAGAAAACAGAAAAGCAACGCGAGTTACAAATGCTGCAATGCTAATAGCGTAATACTAACGACTTTTCTATTAAAGACCATGAAACAACTTGAAGAACACAGTTTTCCTTCCTGTATTGATGTATTTCCTATGGAATGAGGTTGTTTGGACGAAACATATCAAATAGCTGTCCTTTTTTTTTTTTTTAAATCAATGAACCATGATCTGCTAGTTGCTATTGTTAGTGAGTTGCAAAAAATCTGTGTAGTGCAGACGGTTAATTTTGTTAGCATTTAGGATTACACTAGCATAAAGCTAACTGACATGGATTTAAAGCCACAAAACTCATATAAGGTATTTAAGAACATCCAAAATTATGATATTGTACATGAGCAGTTAATAACAGACCAAACAATATGAAAACAATATCGTTTAATCAATACTTGTAGGTCAATGGAGGACATATCAAGTTCCAGGCAAACATTTCTCTACAGACAAGAGCCAGAGGAACTATTTTTAACCAACAGCCTGACTTCATACGGTCCTGCTGAAATGCTTTCAGCAGACTCGATTTCAAACATACTTGAGATTTCTCTCTCCTCTCTTCCCTCCTCTCTCTCTCTCTGTGAGTGCTGTCCGAATGTCAGAACAATTAAATCCAGCTGGGATCTCTCCTTTCTCGACAGTCTTAATCATGCGAGAAGACGGTTCAAAACAATAACTTTTCTGGGAAGTGAATCGTGTCACACCCCAACGTCTTTGTGGCAAACCGAACCAGTCTGAACCGAAGACAAGGTAGCTGGCATGAAGAGTGCCAGCTCTGTAATGGAAACAGATCCTTATCTTGACAAAATCAGGCATTCAGTATCATCCTCAGCTGGCAGCAGTCGTTCAAGACACGCTCACCGATCGTTAAATAACACAGCATGGGACCTGCCAAACGAGAGTCTCCAACTTCACATTCTTCTGCAGTCCGCTCCTCGGGCATATATATATATATATATATATATATATATATATTATATATATATATATATATAGCTAATATATATATATATATATAGTAAAATAGGGCAAAACCCAGTGTAAGAGTTATGTAGATTTTACTTGTTTCTGACTTTTTTAGGCTTTTTGTGAAAAGCTGAGGCCTTTTTTTTTTAATGACGCTTGATAAGACTTTCTGAGATTTCAAGGTGAAGTGGACTTTGAGTGAGTTTTAAAGGAAACCACTGTCAAAAAGATTTTGTATCTTGTAAAAGATTCAGCCTTTTCTACCTAGTTGAATGGGTTAATTTTCCCTTTCTGTGGCTGTAATTTGCTTGGAAATGTACACTTAAGTTGGACTTTCACCTGTTACTACTGTACCTGATTACCTCTTTCAAGTATAGTTCCATAAACATGATGTGCAGCTTTTCTGTGTCAGTTATTTTTAGAGATATACCGATTGCAATTTTCTTGGCCAATTATGATTTTTTTGTAAGTGTGACCTGCCGATACCGATTTTCTTTCTAAGAACTATAATTGACAGCATATACAAACCAAAATCTACTTGTTTTCAAACTACAGTTTTTCAATGCTAGAAATTATTTAAATAAAACGCATTATTAAACACTACACTTTCCCCCAATTTGTACCAAGTTCCAGATGTTTTCTCGCTAACAACTCTCAAAATAAAGTGCTCTGACTAGAAAAGAGGTAGAAATGATTGCTGATAAAATCAAATGTCCGTTTCCCCTGTTTTATAAATGGGCATTTTGCCTACCTTATTAATGTTTGTCCTCTTTCACATCAATTCTTACATTGTTTCAATGATTCGGTTAGAATAATAAGAACCGTTAGAGTCGTTCCCCTTCAAATTAACTGGTGTCAACAAACTCCGCTTTTTTCACTGCAGAGGAAACCGAACTGCATCTGAGTAATATTTTTACACAGACTGTTTAATGAAGTTGAGAGGTGCCTTTAATGAATTTACATCACAAAATTACAAATGCATAAGTAATGTTATAAGATGTTCAAAAATATTTTTTACATACAAATAAAAAATGTTGGGAAAAATTTTATTAAACATTTTAAATATTAAACCAAACCAGCAAGTGACTGTTTTAATGAGTGAGTTCCGCTACGGATTTAATTGAAACTATTTTCTTGTGCAAGGTTAATATTGTGTCTAAAATGTAAGTCACATCATTTTAACTTCTTGTTTATTGAACTACTATTGTATAAAATCAGTGTAACATTGCAGTCGTGCTGATATTCAGGAAATATCTTGGTCATGTATGGTGCTTACCTATATCTTTTTTTTTTTTTTTTCTTTTGTACCTAGTTTGAATCTATAACTTTCTGTGAACTACTTTGTGTGTGCTGTTGCGCTTATTTGTTTTGATTTCTGCACCAGTCTGTCTCATACATGGCCAAGATTCAGTGTTTCCCTAGTTATTTTTGTTGATGTAATAATGCTTCTTGGCCAGCTTCTTGTCAAGTAAAATTCTCACCTGCCCCTTTAAAATATCTACTTATCCCAGACAAGCATTATTGAGCCCTGTGTTCCACCATGGTTTTAAGCCCCGTTCACACCAAGGACGATACTGTAAGATTAGTTCAAAAATTCGTTCTCCAATATTACAGAGTAGCAGAGTCCACCCCCCAGCTATAACAAGGCACAGAGAAAATATCGATGAATCCTTTCAGAGACTTTTTACAGCTAACGAACGATTAAAACATTGACAGCCAATCAGAATCAGTCCTGCTATAATGAGCTTGAGAATTTATAGCGGCATATGAGCATGTGCTGAGAATAAACAGATGTTGTTAACTGGTGTGGACGCTAATATCGTTATCTTTGTAGTTTTCGTTCTTGGTGTGAACGGGACTTTACTTTGGCATTATGCTTATTACAAATTTCAAATTGTCGTTTTCACGCACATTGCTGACATATTAACATGCGGATGTGAGCGTAGCTGTGATGTCGAAACTGACTGGCTTGGAATAGGCAAGGCGTAAGACTGGTGCCGATTTGGTGCATCTTTAATTATCTTGATTTTTATAAACCTCAATTTCAATCAGATTCGTGAGTGCTATTAGTGGACTGGTTTTGGTTTGGTACCTTGTCTCCAAATACAAATCCCAGGTTTTGTTTGCTCTAGTTGATGAACTCCGTACATTATTATTTTTTTTGGTGGCTTAGTGGCTCACAAAATCACTAGTTTGCTTCCCTCTTGTCTGATGAATTATTGATTGTTTGCTAATATTGCCCATAACTGGTTCCCTAACCTGCAAATACTTGTACTATATGATCAGGTAATTTCTTTTGGACATATTAATGTATAACTAATGCATGTAATTGCACAACACTGGTTTTTGAAGGTCTATATGTTGAAACTGCACTGCCTGTTGGGGATATTATGTAGTTTTAGCCATAGTAATGCATGTTGCTAAGATCAAAGCCATTTTCTATTTGGCATTTGCAATATTAGAGAGGCTGTTTGTTTTGACACCGTCTAGCATTAATTTTCAGTCATTTACTTTCAAAGAAACCAAAGAGGGAAGTGGAAGGTCTTCAAGTCACAAACTATCTAAGAAATTGATTGGAATTGGGATTTAAAAAAAAAGTAAATCAATGGTATAATTGTCAGAATGCAAGTTTCAATAATTTTTCATTTTGAGCTAGTAGAGCGCATTATAGAGATGATGTTACTCAAATCTTCCTCTACTGGGTGCTCCCAGTCAGACCTAAATGGTGTTTTTTTTTTTCTCACACAGTGATGTGGCTTGTAAGAATCTGGACCATTTAAATCCAAATATGACTGACTTGTGATTTATTGCCTTGTGTAATTTTTTAGATCGACCACTCTGTTTTTTTGTTTTTTTTTCCCGCAGGAGCTGCAAACTGCAGATCAGGAATATCCCACCTCACATGCAGTGGGAAGTAAGTGCCGCTTTCTCTAACCAACCAAAAATGAGCGCATACCAAATGAGCGCATACACTTCAATAAATAAATTTGTGTGTTAATCAATTATCCTTCATATTTATTAAATCAGATGTTCCAAGCAGTCTTTTAGGAGGTAGCCTGTTGTCCGTGTTCGTTTTAGAGGTGTGTGTGTGACTTGAATTTTGTTAAGTCCAAGCTTTGAGAAGCCTCGTCATGTGATTGTTAAATGAAAAATGCTTAAAAATATTTTTGCTATTTGTTCTCTGGATGGATGGTAAATGTCTTTTCTTGTTTAGTATGGATGCTTGTTTAGATCAGATCTAATAAAAGCCTATGATGTTCAGTTGGGGGAAAAAAATCCCCTTTACACCTACTAACCCATTGTTATGGTTCTTCACTTATCAGATCAAACTATCTGTAGATGCGTTCGTGTGTATGGCTCAGTACGCCGCTCTTTGCCCTCCCGCTTTTCATTTGACCTCGAGACAAGCTCTCACTGACCCTTTGAAAACTTGCATGACATGCTCTCTTTGCCCGTCCCCCTTTCTCGTTTCATTGCTGTTGCGCTGTGTGTGAATAGAGCCTTACAGAAGTCCTCAAAAGTGCTCCGATCATAGGAATCGGTTCAGATTCAAAACTGCATTGTGCTCTGGCATTGTTTCCTCAGCTTTTCCGTCCATGACCGATTCCTCCAGTGTTTGAATTACTGGGGGAGCTGGGAGGGGCTGAGACCCCCTAGTTCTAGTCATAGTCCCCCTAGTTATATGTAAAATCAGGCCTGGGGGGGCTTCCCAACTACCAGTTACTTTTAAATGTATTATTACAGTGGTAGGTCATTACCTCCTTGATGTTGGATTAAATGTAATGATTTAAAGAAACATTAGAGTTGACAATAACTACAATTAAAATGGCCACTCGCAGTGCTTTCCATCAGATTTAGTCAGCAACATGTCATATAATAGGGAGCCTCTGGTGTTTATTTTTTGTTTTTTATCTTTTTTTTTTTTCTCCTAGCCAACTCAAAATAATGAGCTTTAATAGAGCTACTGTGGACACCAACAATTCAGTAAAAACTATTTTTTAAACAAATATAATTTGTAAATATTACAGGTAATTACTAACCATAACCATATTTTTTGTATTTTTTATCTTACAGCATTGAGGTTATTCCTTGCAAGTTGGTAACATACAAAGCCGGTCAGAGTCACAGCATCATATGTGAAATAATTTGGGCTACATCCATGTGAAATGGCACCTGTCAGTAAAAATGTGAAGACCCAGTGTTGTTTTGTGCCTCGTTTCTGGTTTTGTGGCTGTATGTGAGGAATATTCCACATGTCACGTTCCAGGGAGGGAAATGGGCATCCTAGATAAACGTGTGCTGGTCAATTTTCCACTGAGGCAAAAGTTGTTAAACTGTCTACTAAGAACATAAATTGCTTGTTTTATGTCTTTGTATTATTTGGTTCATTTTATTTTTTAGTGAGGTTCAGAACATTTATAATTTGGGGTTTTGTAATACGGTTGAGCTGCGAACTCCTTATTTACTCACTTAAATGTGCTCCCCCTTACCTCACGTTTGTTCATTTTGGGCTCTGTCTGTGTGTGTTTGCAGCAGTCGTCTTTATTGCATATTTTATTACAGGTAAAATGAGTAAAAGTCAAATGGGATTGTTTGCCATCACAGTAAACCAAAGCTACTATATATGAAATGTTGAGACTAATTTAAAGGCTATATCAATGTATCGATTATGCTGAGCAAAGTGTTCCTAGTCAATATGATGTATTATGTTTGTTAACTCCGTTAAAGCTGACATATAATAGTGTTTTTTTTTTTATACATGATGCTTTTAATTGTTCATATATGGTTTCCTTAATTGTGTACGAGTCCCAAACTGGACAAAATGCAATTTGGCTCTGTTGTTGTTATTTATATGGCCAAAAAGTAAGATTCTGATAGCTTGTAATGTAAATCAACAAGATCTTTATAACAGTACAGCAGATATTTACATAAAATTATCATCTTCCAATATTGTTAAGATAATATTTAAATGCTTAGTTTTATGATCAAAGCTCTGTTGTTTTTGTGGAAGGGCAAACATAAGCAGTGCAATACAATGTTGATTGAGTTATGTACAAATAAACGTTCAGGCTCAAAAACTGATGTATAATTGATACATAAAAAAAAATAAAAAAAATCCACTATTATTATGGATAATTAAGTCTAAGCTGCTTCAGTCCAGTAAGTGTTCATCCTAAAATATTACTAACAATGTTTATTATGTTTACTTTAAAAGCCAGTAGAAGAATTCACAGCAAAAACACGTGTATCAGGACCGGAGTACTTTAAGTGAAAGGCCTTTTATTCTAATTCTATCAATCAGACGACAGAACGCATGTAGTAGATTGTGTACAACAGGATTTTCAGCAAAGTTTTGATCATGTTGATAATTTAGAGGCCTCAGAAACTTGCACATCAAATCTGATGCAATAAGCTTTATAGGGTTAATATAACCTAGAGGACAATGCATTATACCTGTAACGCATGAACATGTTCTCCATTTCATTTGACATTTAAAAATGACTTTTTTTCTGTTGTTGTATGTGGTTGCATCAGCAAGAATACCCCCCAAGAATATTGCATTAATACCATGTGAAGTTCAAAAAAGTTCAACCTTTAAGTGTCTAATGACCCCCACTTACTCTAGCTGTTTTTAAAGTGTAAGAAAATGTCCTGTTAATGGCCACATGCCTTCTGTGTTGCCCTGGTGTGTAGCAGTAGATATGGGTTTAATAACCTTATTTAGGTTTGACTCGATCTGAGAAAAATGAAACTGGCCATAAACCGGTTTAGTTTTTATTTTTGTTTTCCAGAAGGATTTTTTAAAAGGAAGGTGTGTGTTTTTTTTATTTATTATTTTTTGTTTTATGATCAATACAAAAAAGTTAAATACATCTCTGACCAGACAGTAGGTCCACATATTGGTCCTTCCCTCTTACATTTATCAATTTGCACAGCTTAGTGTGTAAATGGATAAGAATGATCAAATCAAGAGTTCATATGCATCTACTACATTAATGACAAGTGTCAGTTAAAATTTGAATGGATTCTGTACGTTTTAAGCATTGAATTTGAGAAATTTGTGGAGAAGACTGGAAAAAGAGGAATATTACTTTGCTAGCTCTGTAAATATTACCTTTAATATTGAATGTGTATATAAAATAACAAAATGAAACTTCTGTAAATGTATGCATCATTCTGGCATACTATACGGCTGTGCATGTTATGTGCAGCTGAATTCTGCTGAAGTATTTATGATCCGTCTGATGAATCATGACTACTCAGGTTTTGCCCTGTGGCGATGAGCTCCGTTTTAGTTTAGTACTCAGACTAGTATTATTCAGCAATAGAATATAGATGTTTGTAGTCCATAAACCCGGAAGATGATTATTATTTGAGCCATGTGTTCCTTCGGGAATTTCCAAGTTTAAGACTTGTAGAGACCTTCACGTTTTGTCCTTCATCCAAAATTAAATAGTCATACCTCCAAACATGCATTTTGATGCAACCATTTGTTTTTTTAAATGTGAGTTATGAAGTTGCTGCTAGTACTGCAAGGGTGTGAGTTTACGTGCTTTGATATGACTGTTATAGAACAAAACGTGAGTCTTTTAAAGCCTTCTGAAACTGCGATGCTAAAAAGCCATTGGCAATTCCAAAGGCAACCTGTGGTGATTTAACCTTCCAGTTTAGTAGATGAGAATTTTTTTTCAAGGTCTTAAGGCTCACTTTTAATTGTATTTATTTTCAGCTGTAGTCGGTTTGTTAAAGCAAAAGCTAGATATGAAAAAAACAAAAACATTATTTTAGCACCTATTATGGTTTATAAACTTTGGGGCCAGTGTGATGAACATTTTTTTTGGCTGCTTTTTATTTGAACAAAATATAGTGACAACCTATAATACTTTGGGAAATCATTACAATTTAATAACTTTTTTCCTATTTTAGTATATGTAATGTAATTTATACCTGGGGTGGCAAAATGAATTTTCAGCTGCCATTCCTCTAGTCTTCAGTGTCAAAGAAGTCATTCTAACATGTTGATTTGGTACTGTTTTTAGTTGCAAATTCAGTTAAACGATTTAAACATGCACTACTAAATTTATGCTAAATATCACTAGTTTTAGTTGGATGTATTGAGTTTGTGTTTAGATTTGCGATATATCAACTTGGCATGAACCAAATGTTAACCTAAAAAATAATGGATCGTGTGTAATTGTTTGGATTTACAAATAAACATGCTAAATTTATAGCACAATTTTCCTTTTATTTCAGCCCAAAATGAGTCTGCAGTCACATGATGTCAGCCTGCGAAAATGTCAAGTACCTACTTGAGCCAGATTATTTATTTAATCTCTCCCTTTATTTTTCTTTGAGTTTGACCTGCCAGTTGTGTTCAAATAGAAGATATTTGTGTTTGTATTGTCGTCTTGTTACTGTGGGCACATGTTGAGATCTTGAAGTGTGTGTGTTATCTGTGATGGTGTAGCGTTGGGGATGTGTGCGTTTTGCTGTGTGACCACACTCAGGCAAGCTTAGTCGGGCTGGATTTTAACCTGCTGCCCCGTCTGGCTGCAGGCCTATTCCATGTGTGAACGCCCAGAATGTGTAGATCAACCCCACTTCCTCCCCCCTTCTCACTCCATGGTGTCTGAAAGCCAACCACACCCCCTTCCTCTTTCACCCGATTGAAGGTAGCCTTGTCTTATTGGCCTGGACTTAATGATTGACTGGTTACGTAGCCAATGGCTGGAAGTGCCCAGTGGCTGCTGGGAATTCCATAGTAATGCACACGCCAACCAATAGGACGGCTTGGAATGGAGAAGGGAAGTGGTGGCGGTTAGGGGGGTTGTGGGCGTTAGTATGTGTGACGTATAGGGGGCTGGTGTGTGTAAAAGCCTGTAGGCTTCCTTATACCCATGTTCAATGTTCGCTTGCACGCCTCCTCCAGAACAGGAGTGGCAGAAACAAAGAGATGCAGTGAATGAGGTGTAAAACAGTGCTTTCTTGAATTCTTTATTTGGAGAGGCTATATAATGTTAAAAAAAAGAAGAGAAAGCAATTCCACAAAAGCTTAGTTTGCAATTGATTTTAAATATTTGGTCAAGATCCAAATCGGCAAGAGGTAAACCGTTTTTAAGTTGGCATGAAAATAAATTTATTTTCTAAAATCATTATTGTAAACCGTTCATCTCTCCATATTTTTCATTAAAAAAAATTGACACTCTTCTGACATATTTAGGACTTGTCCAAACATAAATCCTGCCCCTGCAAGATCACGTCCATCTATGTTTATTTTTGAGTGCAACGCCTACACCTCAAGCCAGTCGACAACTGATTTTTCGGTAATCCGTTACACTCAGATGTGCATCACAAATTTTCACCATCTCAGTTGCCTTGCTATTGCCCAAAAAAAATGGACAATACTGAAGAGATATATAATTTTTGTAATTCACGCTTAGTTTCTCACGACCTGTGCTTTTAAATCATTGGGCATGAAATAATGTTCAAAAATCAATTCTTGTATAAACTGTTGCATAGAATTGTGACAAATTATGCAAGAATGGAATTCCGAATATTTACATTTCATTAATGAAGCCCATGAAATATGTTGCTACTTGCATTTCGTCGCAATTTTGGAGCGACCAAAAATTGATATTTGTGTCATTTACTCTCCCTCATCGGTTCCAAATCGGTATGGCTTTCTTCTGCGCAATGCAAAAACTAACATTTTGAAAACGCCAACTGATTTTCTTTATATGGACATAAAAAAAATGCTTCAACCGAAGTCAGTGCAGTCATAGCTAGTTTGAAACCAACATTATGTAAAGATTGTTGGGTGAACTATCAGCCCTTAAACACTTAACTGTTCAACGACCATTTGATCAGCATGCCTGTTGTTCTGGTCTTTTTTTTTTTTTTTTTTATTGGTTTAGTTATACGCACCTCAACCACAATGTCTAGTTGCTTACACATTATTAGTCTTGATCACAGTTTCTCTTGCTTGACTTCACCTACAGGTTTTGGACGGGTTGTTAGCGCAGTACGGCACAGTGGAGAGCTGTGAACAAGGTAGGATGTGCTCCTCAGCAGATTGTCACTTAAGTAGTATATATTAAAAGATTAGTTAATCTCTCCTCCTCCATCTTCCTTCGTTCTTTTCCATCCTCAGTCAACACTGACACAGAGACTGCTGTTGTCAACGTGCGATATTCCGCCAAGGACCAAGCCAGAGAGTGAGTATCATCCGCCTCCGATTCGGCCGACTCGGTCACCACTCCACCCCCTCCAGAGAGTCTCTGTCTAGCAGTGAAATGTGAGACCGTCAGTTCCACATACACTGCTATTTGGTTTTATTCAGCAATTATAATAACTCATTCAGTGCCACCTACTGTTTGATTAGTAGAACTGCAGCGCAGTCACAGGGGATGGTGAAGAAGTCTGGAAAATGAATGGAAAGGCTCAGATAAAAGAATCTTCAGCAATTGTTTGTGCACAATAGGGAGTTTCTGTTACCATCCGCTAGTGGATGTCAATGAAAGATTTGGTGGCTTTAAAAGGCTCCGGCATTCCATCACGTCTAAGCCTCATGCTCTTAAACCCCCCATCAGTTTCGCTTAAGTTTTACATGTGTCCTGTTTGAGAGGGAAGCAGAAAAGCAGAGATGGTTTTCATGCCCTTTGTCTCAGTCACCTAGACTATTGCCCAAAAATTGACAATATTGATTAAATTATTAGAAACTTAGTTTCTGGGAACCTATGCTTTTAAATCTTTGCAATATTTTGGTTTTATTCATGTTCAGAATACAATTCTTGCACAAACTGTTGCACTGAATTGTGACATTATCCAATAATTAAATTTTTAATGACTAAAATATTATATTTTTAAAGGGGTCATATGATCTGGCAAAACAGAACATTATTGGGTGTAATGAATGTTTATCGGTTTAAAGTAAAAAACAAACAAAAAAACAAGCATTATTTTCCGCCACATGCTACATTGTTTCTCTATGCCCGCCTTTTGTCGTTTTACAAAGCTTCATATCGACGTCTGAATAACGAGGAGGTGTGCTCTGATTGGCGCTATTTTTCTACTACTCCAGTGCGTTGTGATTGGCCGAATAATTTAAGCGTGTGACGGAAATGTTACGCCCTCTCACATACTGTGATGCCGTGTCCCGCCGGAGCGACGAGACAAAAAACATTAAAACCCATTACAAACGAGGGAATTTGTTGGGGGGGGCATCCAGTTGGGACATAATTACTGATTATAATGACTTATACTGTCTTTTGAAGCGTTGCATTGCATCGCGCCGCGTAAACATAAAACCATGTCTGTCTGCATTTGTGATCGGAGAAATTACAAACAACAAGTTCTACTCTACACTGCTCAAAACTCGCTGTTTGAATCATCAGTAGCAAATCCTTAAAATGAAAACGTACTAAGAGTCTGTGAGTCAGAACAGCCGGCATTTTAGTCTAACGTTACTCCCAGGATCAGTCTTCTATAAAATGTGCTGCACACATCTGTATTTTTGGGTTGAAGTGTTCTGGAACAGTGTTTTTAAATACAATTTAACCACTGATTTCTATTCGTGTCCTCTTTGGAAGGCCAAACAAAGTATTTTCGCATTTGCAACGAAACACACATATCGCTAGCGTGAGGGGAAATCCGCCAGCTTGGGCGTGCCTGAGCCGGACTAGAGTGAGCGAGGTGCGGGGCGGGCTTGAGAACGGCACGGCCTTCGATTTCGACGAAGGGAGCGTCCAGGAATGACATGTTACGGACTGCTCCGGCTGCACTCCGCTGCCTCCACGGTGAAATAGACGCGATCGTGCATATCCACAGCGTCAAATTTAGTATTTCGTCAGCGACCAGCACACGATTATCAGCTCCAGGCATGGCGAGGGCTAGATATCGTCCTCTTTTGGAAAAGACGCAAACAAAGTATGTTTCGTTTTTCTTTTACAACGAAGGCACACTACGCGTTTCACGACATGTCGGCGGAAACAACAATAACGACAGCGAAATACGTTACGCCTTCTTTCTTTGGCGTGAACATTTGGGCGGCGTTATGCAAAAATTCCCACATGGTGACGTAGATATGTGGGGGCGTGTTAGAATGGATACTGTTTTAGGTAGGTGTGGCTGATTCTTAATTTTTATAAAGAATATCTTTTTGGATTTTAGACTTTAGTCTTTGCAACTTCACAGACCTTCTTTATGCACCAAGTGCTTGTAACACTCCAAATAGAAAGGAAAATTGAAATCACATCATATGACCCCTTTTTTTTTTGAGTAACATTGCTCTACAAGTCGCATTGTTTCTAACAAATACGTAAAAAAAAAAAAAAACCGGCAATGTACTAATACACACAATTCTTAGAAATCATAAACTTGCATTGAACTGTGAAAAATTATGCAAGATTGGAGTTACATTTACTGAAATCTAGAAATGTATTCATAAATGAGGCCCATTTTTGTTTTCAGCAGTTTTTATAGGTGTACTATAATGTGGTCCAAAGCAGCAAGAGGTTATTTTTTATAATTTGATTCAACTAAGCATAATATTCTACATTTAGAAATAAAAAAAAAAAAAAGGATGTGGGCAACACCTGCAAAATATTATGGTTATCACCACACTTAGATATTGTTTACCCAAATTTTTTAGTTCATAACAAATAAATCACAGATATCACAATTTTTGTTTAATAATTCAACATTCTGGTTATGTGAAACATACCTTAAAAAAAAGATATGAAACTCTTTTAATTAATGAATTTATTTTCCATATCAAGTAGAGGAAAAAATATGGAATCATTCAATGTTGAGGAAAAAATTATGGAATCATCTACCAAAACACACAGTTAGTACTTTGTTGCTCCTCCTCTTGCTTTTATGATGGCCTGAATTCTTTGGGGCATGGACTTCACAAGCTGGTTCCAACTTTGTCGAATAGCGGTTGACAGATCAGCTTTGCAAGATGGAGCCTTGTCATGGGCCAGTTTTTTCAATTTCCACCATAAATTTTCAATCTGATTGAGATCCGGTTTGTTTGCTGGCCATGTCATTGAGTTGATATGCCTTTCCTGAAGAAAAGCTTTAACACTCTTTGCTCTGTGGAAAGATGCATTGTCATCCTGAAAAATGACATCACCAAAATTATTTTCTATTGATGGAATGAGAAAAGTGTCCAAAATGTCAATGTACACTTGTGCATTGACTGTTGCAGTAAGCATTGCCATTTCCCCTGGTCCTTTTTCTTATTTCTGGCATGTTCTAATCCCTAAACCCCAATATCATAAATGAGTTGGGAAATTTCGTTTTCTTCAGGCAGTTGTTTTCTTCTTTATACATTTCATTAGAACGGCACCAGACAAAAGTTCCAGCATAATCTCCTTGTCCAATGCAGATTCATCACTGAATATCACTTTCATCCAATCATCCACACTCCATGACTGCTTCTCTTAGCCGTATCAAAAAAAAAAAAAAGCCCACTGTAACCTTGTTTTCTTCTGTTTGGGTGTTAATGCTGGTTTTCGTTTGGCTTTTCTATATTTAAATCTCATTTCATTCAGCCGGTTTCTTACGGTTCTGTCACACACACATCCTGTTTCTGCCCATTTGTGTTTAATTTTTGTTGTGCATTTTCTATTTTCAAGGCAAATCGCTTTGAGTTTTCTATCCTGACGCTTTGAGGTCTTCCTTGGTCTGCCTGTATGTTTATCTTTTGTAACCTTTCCATTTTGTGTATACTTGCACTAAATTTTAGAAATAGCTGACTGGGAACATCCAACTACTTTTGCCACACTCCGTGATGGATTTCCTTCTCGAAGGAGTTTTATAATCCTTTCCATTGTTTCAACAGACAGCTCTCTTGTTGGGGCCATGTTTCCTTTCAATTAGCCAAGTCCAACAGCTCGTTAAGGTCTGGAAGCGCACTCTTTTAACTGCTGACTAATTGGCATTTTAGATATGTGCTGGTATTTATTTTAGAAATGCATATTACAAGCTGATTCCATTTTTTTCCCCTCAACATTGAATGATTTCATTTTTTATTTTTATTTTTTTGTTTGAGGTATGTTTCACAAAGTGTTGATTTATCAAGCAAAAATTTTCGTCATATCTGTGATTTTGTTTATTTGTTATAAAGTCAAAACTTTGGGTGAACAACATCTAAGTGTGGTTATTCCCAATTTTTTTGCAAGGGGTTGTATTATGGCTTTTGTCCTTTAACTCAAATGTAGCTTTCCAAAGCATCATGATTAAAAATGAGTTGAATGAAAAATGTGTTAATGTTTCCCATCCTTCTGTTGCTGTTTTTTTCCCAGAGCATTGGATAAATTAAATGGCTTCCTTATGGAGAACTACGCACTAAAGGTTTCCTATATCCCAGATGAGACTGCTGCAGCAGATGCCCCTGCCGTGGGTGGTAGGAGAGGTTTCAACCCACGCGGCCCTCCTCGCCAAGGCTCTCCCAATCTTGGCGCAAGGCCTAAACTACAGTCAGACGTACCTCTACGCATGTTGGTGCCCACCCAGTTTGTAGGAGCTATTATTGGCAAGGAAGGTGCTACCATCCGCAACATAACCAAGCAGACTCACTCAAAGTAAGAATGCTCAGTGTACGTAGTTGTAAACAGTCCTGTTTCACACTGCGCACATAAGCACCGCATATTTTTTTTGCCACCCATATTAAGACGTTACAACATTCACACTGAGCACATAAGGCTCTACAAGCAAAGTATCAGCACTAAATTTATTTATGCATGTTGAAAATGCTCTATAAACCTGTTTATCAAGATCTTTTGTGATATAGGAGATAATGAAGCAACAAATAATGTAACTAATAAGTGAACTAAACACTGCTTAAAACAAGAATTTAAGGTTTGTTGAAAGTTAATCATGCAGTGACAGGCAACCATGTTGAAGTCAGATTTCAGTCTGTGTAGGTAGATTGTCCTAATTATTCTTAAAGATGATTTCACTATGATCAAGTTTATATTAATTCTCAATTTTTGAATTCCAGCTAAGAAAAAAATTGCCACTTATCCATTTATTTGCTTTTAATTAAAGACATATCCATATCTGTTGACTTGCTATTAATTGAAAAATAAAAATATGAATCACTTTCTAAATTGACACTAGAGCAAGTATTTTATGGGCACCTTTTAAACTGGTAAACACACAAAACTAAAATAATATACTGTTTTTTTCCGTCTCTTATGCTGATAAAGGCTGCTTTTATTTTAACAAAATAAAACCACTAATATTGTGAAGGTATGATTTTATATACCCGTTTTATATTTTAAAATGCAATTTATTCCTATGATGGCAAAGCTAAAAAATCATATTGACCCCAAACTTTTGAACGGTAGTGTCTGTGTATATCACACGTACTGCCTTTTGTGTTAACATCCATTGGCATCTGGGAAGGGAACATGGACTTGGTCATACTGCTCTAACAAGTTGATTACATATTGTATGTGTGCACAGGATTGATATCCATCGTAAGGAGAACGCAGGGGCAGCGGAGAAGCCCATCACTGTCCGTCACACATCCACACCAGAGGCTCGCAGTTCGCTGTCAAATATCATGGAGATCAGCAGAAAGAGCCCCCCCCCCCCCCCCCCCCCCCTCAATCGACACTAAAGTGCGTTGATACACAAACACTCTGTCGTCATACTGTTTCTGTAGATCTGTCTTCATTAGTCATACCACACTACACTGCTAACGAGCCATTTACTCGCTCAGTCACACTATAACCTTCTTTCTTCTCTCACTTACATAGCACTGAAGAAATCCCTCTGAAGATTCTGGCTCATAATAACTTCGTCGGCCGCCTGATTGGAAAAGAGGGACGCAACTTGAAGAAAATCGAACAAGATACTGACACGAAGATCACAATCTCACCGTAAGTAGTTTTTTCCTTGTGTTAATACTTCATGTGGTCAGCAAAATACTTTCTCATTGTGTGTTGGATTCTGTTTTCTAGCATGCATCAGGTACATTGTTGAATTCATTATCTCATGTACTTCCCAAGATGACACATTTATTCTGCAGAGGTTTTTGTTTTAAGCATTGCTCAAGGTAATATTTCTATGTAGAGTCATACCAGTGTGTACAGAAGTGACTGTGTTTGACCCGCTGGATAAACAGTTTTCTTGTCCAGTTGGTTCATACATGCAGCAGAGTTCAGTTGGAGTGTTTGGCTTCCATCCAGCCTATTACTAAATAAAATAGGTTGCATCAAGGTTTGCATTCATTGAAGGAATTTATTTTTTTAAATATACTACTGAATAAAATGGGGGTGCTCTTTCCAAGTGTCTCACTTGTAGGTGGCCTAAATTCCATGTCGCATTACGCGTTTCCAAGATGAACCCAAAAACTACTTCAGATTACAAGGGAGAGTTCTCCTTACAGTCATTTGAACATAGGAAGTGGAAAGTGATTCGCATAAAGGCCGAGAATTTAAAGGAATAGTTCACTCAAAAAATTTTAATTCTGTCATTGTTTACTCACACTCTTGTTGTTCCAAACCTGTATGACTTCTTTCTTATGTGGATATTTTTAAAAATGACCATACAATGAACGTCAATGGGGCCCAAAACAATCTTGACTTTCAGTTTTTTCCCCAAATGTCTTCTTTTATGTTTCACAGAAGAAAGACCACATGACCATATTTGGAACCACATGAGTGTGTAAATGATGACAGTCTTCGTTTTTATTTGATTTCCATATTTGATTTCCAGTTAGATCGAAAAGGGGAAAAAGGCTTCATAGCTTCCTTAAAGAGTGGTTGAAAGGAAAAATTAATTTAAGGAGTATTGTGCGGGCTGGTGCTACAGTAATAAATGAAGTTTAGCACTTAGAGCTAGCGCTTAGCACGCCACAAAAGCCTTGATCGATCGCCTTGACAAACAGCAGTATTAATGCTGCGGATAATCTACAGTAAAAGTCTACATTGCGTAAAGTTAGCATGCATCTTTTAAACCGGAAACTCACGCAAAATACTCCCCCTAGTGGCCAAAACGTGAACGTCTGCGTGCAAACAAATGCCGTTATGTTGTTGCGTCTCGGCTGCATTACAACATCTGTCTGGCTGTAAATATTGCAACACCTGATGCGGCTCATCAAATTGTAATTAATTTCTCTCTCATTAATCCATCCATCACTTGCTCAATACTAAGAAACATTAACACGTTCCATTGTTTGGTTTCAGACCGCATTAATTTAACATTATCTTTGCCTTTTTAGATGCGTGTTGGTCTTTACGCAAGATCACATCCACTAGCCTGGGGTCTTCGTTGAGAGGAAGAAGAACTGGTATTTAAATTGGAGAGGGCCAGCAGCCGTTATACGTTATTAATGGAGAGACT
>JADLZN010006347.1:0-61644 GCA_018155175.1 Sinocyclocheilus anophthalmus
CATTTTCAGCGGAAACTTGTTAATGTGGACAAGGCTTGAGGAATTGAGGCTGCCTCCGCTAGCGGCACAGGCTACACAGGCTCTTCGGGATGTCACAAACCCCGATTACTTCCCATGGCCTAGAGGCTGCCTCCGCCTGCAACACAGGCCCAAACATCTGTCTTTATCACCCCTTTTTCTTTCAGTGGCCTCCAGCTCCCATAGCAAAACAACAATTTTCAACATGTTATCAGAGGCTATCTGCTGAATTCTCTCCAATAATTACGCAATCCTTTACCTCATTCACCTTTTATATGATTTTTTGATCATCTCACCTCCTGGCTCCATCCCAGCCGCGCATCTAGAGTTATATAGAGTTATATCAAGTTATATCCTCTAGTCGCTGCAGCAGCCCTGTGGGGGAAAGAATGGTCCACCACCAGCATCGTAGCGCATTGCGATAACAACGCGGCTGTGCATTGCATCAATAAAGGCCGGTCCCATTCCCCTGCATTAATGCCTTTTCAAAGACGTCTCATTTGGACTTCAGCTTGCGACCAATTCATTTTAAATGCAATCCCAGACCCAAAAATCAAATAGCTGAGCCACATTCCCTTCTGCTTTCCAGGAAGTCCCGGCGATGTGGCGCCGATATTCGCGATAATATGCCCGCAAAAAAATTAATTATATTAAAAATAATATAATATAAAAATTAAAAACCCTTCTAGATGCGTCCCTCAGTTCTATTCTCCAGGCCGTCTCTCCCAGGACCCTCCAATCCTACTTAACTGCTTGGAATGGTTTTTAAAAATGTCACCACGCTTACAAACCTGCTTTTCTCCTATTTTTCCCTCATCATCTCCTCCTCATTCATCGCCCATCTCAACTCCACGAAAAAAAAACTCCAAGCCACTCATCAGCTACCTAACGAATAAATATTTCCCACGCTCATGTTTGGGCTCACCCCTCTCCGAGAATAGCCAGCTCGCAGAACATCCATCTCAGCAAGGCATCCAAGCCCAACTCAGCCCCCCAAGCTTACAGCCAATAACCTAGATCTCTTACCAAATGCATTCCCTCTCCGCAGGGCTACCACTCCATTTCACACAAACAACCGCCCGCACGTCTCGATGCCCGTTCATATTGGGCCCTTCCTTCGGTTCTCCTCTTTCAGATGCTCCGGAAACTCACCATCACTATCCTGCTTCAACATCCAAAAATCCCCCAAACCCATTTTTCCAGACCTTCTGCTCGATACCCAAATCAATCTCTTACTTGTTTCAGCAGCAAGATAGTATATTATTATCGAGAATATTCTTCTATCTTCATCGCCAGTCACCCAATCCAACCAGACCGCAAACTCTCCTAGCCACCTTATTCAACATAAGAGGCCCGCAGGCTAACTCCCGTCTGTCCCGCATGTTTGTTACTTTACTTCAAAAATTCTCTCATCGCCTCCCGCCACAAACGTTCTGGTTCCAAAACCACCTCAGCCCCATTTCTAAATTACTGCTAAATAAAAAAACAGGCATCCCAGCAATCCTTATTCCAGCCACCATCCTTCTCGCATAGGCACAGCTAACAGCCGCTGCCCAAAAGGCTCACTCCCCAGCCTCAGATCCCGGCACTTGGCCGCTGGACATCTAAGGCCTTCAGACCTACATTCGGGCCAGACCGCTTCCAATATCAAGAAGCTCACTGACCCTATCAGCGGATCCTTTAACAAGCTATTTCCACGCAGCGTGCCCCCGCTCGGCAGAAGCCACATTCTCTTTTCAGATGCAAAGCGATGCCCGCTTCCCGCGAAGCACTTCGCTCTCGTTCCGATGCCACAGCGGTAACCCTGAGCCAAAGTTCTTTTCAGATATCCCGTATGCCCGCTCCTGCTGAGCCTGTATCTCTACTTCCCATTGCCTCAGTAGTACTCGCTCCCGCAGGAGCCCGTATCTTTACTTCCAACTGCCACAGCAGTGCTCGCTTCCGCAGAAGCCACATTCTCTTTTTCAGATGCCCAGAAGCGGTACCCAGGAGCCAAAGTTTCTTTTCAGATATCACCGAAGTGCCCGCTCCTGCAGGAGCCTGTATCTCTACTTCCCACTCATCTCTACTTCCCATTGCCTCAGTAGTACTCGCTCCCGCAGGAGCCCGTATCTTTACTTCCAACTGCCGCAGCAGTGCCGGCTTCCGCAGAAGCCACATTCCCTCTTCAGATGCCACAGCGGTACCCAGGAGCCAGAGTTTCTTTTCAGATATCACCGAAGTGCCCACTCCTTCAGGAGCCTGTATCTTTACTTCCCACTCATCTCTACTTCCCATTGCCTCAGTAGTACTCGCTCCCGCAGGAGCCCGTATCTTTACTTCCAACTGCCGCAGCAGTGCCGGCTTCCCGAGTCACATTCCTTTGCCAGATACCACCACAATGATTCTACTTCCAACGACGTCCAGCACCCCACCAACCTTAAGCTCTGCAAGTTTTGGGGGGTTATCAACGCCCCACTCTGGCTGCTGTACCACGCTATATTTGCACTTTGGGGGGAGCCGTCTCTTCCACTGACAGGTGGAGTACCCCAGGTTTGGGAGGAAGTACGAACTTGGGCCTCTTCCCGACAAGCATGCCAACCTACGCCATAACCACTCATCCCCTAACTTATCTGTAGGCGAACTCGAAAATTATTTATTGAGAATATTTAAAGGTTATTATTGGCATCACTGGTTCCTTGAAAAACCTTCCATTGCACAAAACATTCTTTATATGAAAAAATTATTTAGATTGTTAAAAAAATGTTCGTAGAAACGTCTCTCAGAAAGTTCTTTGGGGAAGCACAATGGTTCTCTATGGCTCTTATGCAAGGCTCTTTTATAACCTTTATTTTTAAGAGTGTAGAACCTTTTCACTGCACTAAAGGTTCTTAATAGTGGAATATGGTTCTTTGGAGTATTAGATAATGTCCTTCTAACTAAGAGAAAATGGTTATTTTTGGAACTGTTCACTGATAGGTTCTTTGAGGAACCCAAAATGGTGGTTCTATGGAACCTTTATTTTTTATAACATTTTACCATGTGACATGTGGATACCATAGGATATGAATATGGTAATCAGTTAGTACCATAGTATTGCCATTTGACTCCATGATAGCACCACAGTCCTCTTTTTATGTCCATTGCTGTTTTTATGACTTTTTTCACATTCTGGCTTCTCTCCTCTGCAGTTTTTAAATGTCCGAGAAGTTTTCTTCACCGTCTCACATTCAATTTGTCACACCTTTCTGCACCTCTTTCTGTAGTCTCAGGAGAAGCAGGTGCAGAAGCAGTTGGCAGAGAAACGGGAGCGTGAGAAGGAGGTGCTCACCAAGGCCCAGGAGGTCAACAACAACTACAGTAAGATGACTGAGGAGAAACTTCACCACAAAATGGAGCTGATCCAAGAAAATCGCATGGCCCGCCTTAATGCTCTCAAACAGCGTCTGAGAGAGAAGGTGAGTCTGTCTGGTTGTTTTTAATTAATCAGTGTATGCTATTATATAAAGAATATGACTCTCAGTCTCCAACATTCCATTCAAAGTGCCTCCTCCCCTTTGAAGTTCTCATTCAAATTTAAATCCATTTTACATTTTTGCATTTGGCAGATGCTTTAATCCCAAGCAACTGACATTACATATAAAGTATATATATTATCAGTTCATGCATCACCTAGGAATCGAACCAATTGCAGTAGCATTGCTGGCGCCTCTACTGGTTTGAGCTATGGGAATGGCTTTTGTTTGAAACACACTTTTCATGATCCAATGGATAAAATCAAGTCCCTAAAAATCAAGAAAGTATAAAATGGGCTTGGAATGCTGTTTTATTTTGACATGTTTGCATAATGAAGAAGTATGGGCTTTTATATTTCCACAGTTCATATTGCATGTTGTTTTTCTTAAGTAACAGGCTTATAGCTGTATTTTATTGTCAGTAAAAAAGAGAACTAGTTTCTATTAGAACTATTTCTTTTTCCTTCCTGGTTTCCCTCTCTTTTCTTTGTCAGGAGCTTCATGCTGCAGAAGTCCGTAAGAATAAGGAACTTCACACTGAGCTCTCTGGCTAAGGACACTCTTGATCCAATCATGACTGCATTTGGAGAATATCTCATTCTCTGGCCACAGTCTTAAGAGGTCATATCAGACTCACCTTATCAGTTTTCCTTATCAATAAAGGTCTGAGCATATAACAGCATCCCACATACACTATGTGGACAAAAGTATGTGAGCACCCAAACACCACACCCATACGTGCTTGTTGATTGTTTAATTTCAGAAGCATGGGCATTAATAGGCAGTACGTTCTTCAGAAAATGTCTAGTTCTGTTGATCATCTTCTGTTGATCCTAGAACAAGAAGTCTTATCCATATCCCTAAAACCAACTTTTATCAAAAATTATGGCTAAAACCAGAGGGAAGTTGATAAGAATGTTGCTTAAGCTCCAGTCCTAAGCCAAACCCTTTTACATATTCCTAAAATCTGATTGGCTAATGTTGATCCAGGAAGGAACATGCCCTACTTGGCAGAATCGCAGTCACCCGCTTTGTGCTCAAGGACTTTGTCATGCTGAAACTAAAAAAAGCATCGTCCAAAGCTGTTGAACAATCTCCAGACTGTTACTGTATGGAGTTATTTGACTAGCCAAACACATTTATTGTAAAGAGGTGTCCACATACTTTTGATCATGAAGTCTATCTGCCTGTTGAAAAAAACAACAACTTGGACCAGCTTAAAGACTTGTTTTTAGATTGCCATTAGTGGTATGTTACTCTGACACAAGCTGATTAAGAGGGTTGTTGTTGCCGATAGACCAGCTAACCGAGTGGTTGAGCTAAAACCAGCATGAAATTGTCAAAACATACCTTATTTGTAACCAGCAATGGTACAATCTAGTCATTTAGTCTGGTCTTGGCTGTTATTTAGCAGGTCTGAATCTCACAAAAACAAAAACCATGGCTGTATCCACCTTTACACTGCACTTTATAGGATATGATTCATTCATGTTGGTAGTTTAGATTAATTTCAAGTGTCACTGCTCAATTGTTGGTCTTGTTGTTTCGTGACCTCAAAGAGAAATGTGCAGACCGCGGGCAATCCGCTCTTTCAGCGGAAATTCGTACCAGCGCCCCAAACTTGCATACTCCTACAACAGACGTTTAAGAGGGGAGCGTAAAACAGAAGCCATTCGTCTTATTAGAAGTCAGTGTATCAGAATTATTTAAGGTGTTATTTTAAGGTAAAAAACTTACATACATACAGTTGTTTTAATATAGCCATGCATGTTGTATTAAATCCATTACAGGAATAATGGAATAGCCTGTAAGTCATTTTTTTCTTATGAAGCTATAACAATTTTGCATTTATATTAAATGTGTTGTACTAAACACGTTTATACTTATGTTTTAGATAAATGGATTCCTTTGTAAAGGAAAGATTACAACAGTGGAACCGCTGCGATTGAATAGAAACATTTCAAGGCAAGTAATTATTTAATTTAGTGATGTATAAGACTTTTTTTTTTTTAAAGACTTTTGTTTGTTAATGCTAATGAACTGCCTCCTCTGGTGAAGCCTGGTTTCTCCCAAGACTTTTTTTCTCCCTCTACCACCAAAAAGGAGTTCTTTGCCACAGTTGCCTGTGACTTGCTCATCAAAGGATCAAAGCATTAAAGGGTTTGTTCACCCAAATGAAATTTCTTTCATTGAAGTATTTCTGTCCTTAAGGCATTAAGTGTTAGAGCAGACATATACTTTTTTGTGTGGCAAAAACAAAATAACACTTTATTTTCACCAAATTCTTCTGTCCCCTGTCAACTGCTAATCACGCTATTTTCATTCCGCCAAGCCTTCAGTGTTTAATCAGAACTCGGCTCAGTATTGCCTTCATTCCGTGGTGACTCTGACGAAGGAGCCGCCAGTAATGAGGTCTGCCGTCTGATGTAAGTGCCTCGAAGCTCTGAAATGCATTCACCTACGCCACTTATTGTCTTGTTAGTATTGTTTCAAAGCACGAAAAAAACACCGGTTTGGTATTCTCGTTGAAATAATAATAATAATATAATAATATAATAAATAAATAAACAAATAAAAATGATAATTAAATGCTAATTAAACTAAAATTAAAAATTCTATAAATAAATGACTTTTCCCTGATTAATTATATTTTATTCATACCTCACTATACTACTACTGCTACTAATACTAATATAACTCTTAATACATAATGATGACATTCTTTTAAATACTTAATGATATTATTGTTATTTGGGATATTATTATGCTCACCTTGTAAATTCCACTTTCTTACATTTGCATGGCAATGAGTCGTCAGCATGACGCAAATGTTTGATGGTTTATAACCACAAACTGCATTTTAAAACCTTATTTTACGTCATTACCATAGTAGTAGTGATTGTATGATGACAATCAAGTGCTGTAGTATTTGACATGATGGTGTCCTGAGGCTGTGCACCCCACAGATATGCTGGGCGTTAGTCCGGTTCAAATACCGACACTGGTGTTTATTTTTGGTTATGATATCATTTTTAAATACCCGTGTATGTTACGCCTTAAAGCAATTTCGGCCTACGCGACACTGTTGAAGAATCCCCTTTATCACTGTTGTCACTGGGTAGGAACAGCTGTAGGATGTTACCGAGCGGGAAAGCGGTAAAGCTATGAAAAAAAAACTGATGACACAGAAGAACTCATCCACGATATCCATATTGACCGCCACAAATATCCACCGCCACCTGCCAACAGCTCTCGCGTCTCACACACACACGAGTGCGACTTTAGCACTACATTTAGCAACTTTCACACCCTTTTAGCGGCTTTTTTCCATAGAATGCTCATACTGACAAACCTAGTGACTTTTCTGGATAAACCTTAGCTATGGTTCAGTTGGAAGATTTCGCCAGTGCTGTCTCCGCGAACGTGAGGTCTGACTTTCCTGGAGAAGTGTCACCTCTCTCTGCGTCTGTTTTGTGCAGTGAGCGGCAGAGAAGCACCGCACCGCAGCCGACTCGTCAATAAATGAATACAAAACAGCGTTTCCTAGCACCTGTTGCTTGCTTGGAATTATAAATATGAGCGTAGTTCGTCTGTTAATATCACATGAACTTTTTTGTTTGTTGTTTTTTTTAGTTACTCAGACGCAGGCAGTGCACTGCACGAGACAAAAAAGTAACATAGCCAAAACAACCGCATAGATGCTCTTTAGTGTAGATGCATGTTGATTTTATCAGACGATGCAGCGATTATAAATGAGAGTGACTCCTAGTTAACATTAAAAGGGATCGTGTTTAGTCACTATTTAGTGTGGTATTTTTTGACATATTCACTCATCACGACAGTAAATTAGGGCATTCCAAGTCAATATACTGCAGTATTTCCTCTCTCAATCAGTAGAAAATATGGTTAACACCCGGTCATGCATGAAAAAAAATCATTGTACCGTGAAACCGGTATAATTTTGCGTATATAAAATATCGTGAAATATTTTTTTGGTCATACCGCCCAGCACTACTACACAGTATGCAGTCAGCTACTGTCCCATTCTGAACACAGTCTACACATAGTGGCCTTCATCAAACCCTTATTGTGAAACCAGCAGCGACTAGCAGCTCCCCTCACTTTCTAGAGTCTGTTACTGAAACAATCTGTCACGTCATGCACTGTGCAGTTATGCTGTTTAGAGTCGGACGCTGCAGACGGGCATGCGTCATGCTCAGGCCACCCACAATGCCCTACAGTCCCGCGAGAGAGAGGGGTCAGACTCACCCCTGAGCACTCAGAGCAGACCGCACTGAGCCCAGAGCAGCGGCTAAGATCACAGTCAGAGCCTGATCACACATCAGAGTCTGTGCGGCTTTTATTATATGTCTGCTCACACACCGTCTGACCCCAGACGCCCATCACAGAGAGACCCAACGCAATCAAACACACATTCAATCTGTATGTGTGTGTGTGTCGTTTCAGCTCACATTCATTTAAATGAGCTTCACTCCTGCTCAAGTAAACATCCCACAATCCTCTTTGCTGCCAACAAACTGTGAACGGCAGCCCTGGTTGCTATAGTACTCTAAAAAAAAAACTTAAATCATTTAATGAATTAGTAAGATAATATCCCAGCAGTTTGTTTCAATGTTAGAAACTTCACTAGACTGTTCATTACTTGTCAAGCAAACAAGAAGAAAAACGGGCATTTTCTTCTTACACTGTCCTGTCATGAGGTCTTGTATTCCTTAGGGTTTAGGGTGAATATATATATCTATATATATAATAATAGTCTTATATTATAATATATATAATATATATTATATCTCTCTATATGTCTTATATACACACACTGTACACTCCGTTTACAGTCTGTATTCATCTAAATATAAATGAACATCTAAAATAGAAAAATCTATATAAAGTACTGAATAGTATATATGGGTTAAAGACTTTGCCCATTTTGGCATCCGCATCAAATTAAACTGACCAAAGTGATTTAAAATACAAAAAAAAAAACATCATCATGCAAGTAAAGTGTCTGACTTTAATGTTTAAATAAAGGCTTTATGAAAAAAACAGTACCAATCCAAAAAAATGCCCAAAAAAACAAGCCATTATAAATTACAATTATTTAATATAAAAATATTTTTTAAATATACAAATAGTTTAAATATTTTAATAGGCTACATAAACAAATATAATTTATTATTAATAATTAAATTTTTTTTTTACACTACTTTACTTAAACTTACTTAACTATAATACAATTTAAAATATATGTAATTAAATGCTTCATTACCTCTAATATAAAAAATATTAGTGCGGTCACCCGATTATTCACGCTACTCGCATCCAAAATGAAGGTTTTTGTTTACATAATATGTGTGTTTGTACTGTGTATATTTATTATGTGTATAAAAATACAGACACATGCATGTACATATTTAAGAAATCAGTTTCTATAGCAACTAATAGATAATATAAATTATATAATCTGTCCCTGTTTAATAGGTGTACTAATTGTGCAAAAATATACATGCCTGTGTGTTAGTTATAGACAGATATAATATACCAGTACACAGATATAGTATGGTAAAAACATTTTTTGGGTGGCGATTAATCGCGGTAATTAGTTTAGGGTTAGTAGAATAAGTTGAAATCTACTTGCAAAGTTCTCTGTACGTCAGTATTTTGTATGTTGTGACCCATCAAAAATAAGAGTGTTAGCCGATATTAAGCAGGACAGCCTACTCAATACGCTAATGACTGCAGTTGAACATCTAGTTGCCAAGTTACTCTGTTAGTAACATGGCTAAAGTGGATAAAAAAAAAAAGACTATCAAAAAAGTGTTGCCAAGTCCATTTTATCTTGTTAATACTTAGAAGTTTGTTCATAAATTAACCTTCTATATTAGCAATAGTAATAATGATGCTTAACTTAGCAAATGCCACTAACTGTTTTAAACGTGGGGATCTAGTGAAAGTGTCTACTAGCCGCAAAGAAAATAAACAGCAAAAATAAATGTTATACTATAGTATACAGACTTAAAAAAACACACGAAAGCACAATCAGTCACATACCCACAGTCACAAGCCCATAAATCAACACCTGCTTTAATGCTTTGATCATGTTTTAATCGTAACCGTCCACCGAGTCGCTGTGGATGAAAGCGTCTGCGTTCACGTGGCGAGTGTTTGGTGTTGTAAAATATGCACGTCCATGCCTCCAAACGAGGCCTGTCACGAGCCGCGCTCTGCTCTACTCCCGTTCACCTAACGGCTGCAATTGAAAACACATGTTGGCGTGCTGATTTGCTTTAATAAGGTGGAACTAGGGAGACTGAAGGGCATATTCGCTTAAATTACAGCTCGACTCGACTGAGGCCACAACCTCTGAGCTCAGTCTGTGATCCGGTCTCCCATTTCCCACTTTGCCCTGCTTTTGAGTTTCTCTCTTGATATTTTAGGATGAACTCTGGTCCACTATTACGCCGTCATGATTATTCTTAACAGTTTAATACAAAATAAAACAATATAAAAATAAACAAATTAAATTAATATAAAAAATGTAAGTACATAAAAATAAAAAGGTTTTTATAAATTCACATTCAAATATTAAAAAGTTAACAATATAAAATATATTATTTTAATATAAATTCAATAAATAATGAATAAATCATTAATATAAAAATATTAATCAAATTAGTCATCAATATGTTAAATGTACAAAAACAGCAAAATAAATAATAAACTAGAGAAATATCAAATAATTTAATACAACGATTAGCCCAAATACTAAAGACAAATTCATCAATTGAATCTAAATATTTTTAACTATTTACTGTTTACATATTTTTAATAAATTAATATAAAATTTATAAATAAGTACAATCAATGTAAATATTATTTATAAAATTATGTATACTTTTAAAATTGTAAATTTAATATAAAACGGATGTAAATATAATGAATGTTAAATAAAAACAATATAGCAACTTTTAAAATACCTAAATATAAATATTTATAGAAATGTCCAGTATTTTCACAACTATAAATATACTTTAGTTATACATGAATGATACCCTCTAGAAGAAGCAGGGGGTGTTGGGGGGGAGAAGGGAGGAGAGAGAGGAGAGAGAGATAGAGAGATAGAGAGAGATAGAAAAAAAACAACAAAGCATTCAGTGCAAACTCAAACGTCCTCTTTTTTCCTCATAAACTAATCCTAAGATCCGTCATGCAGCCGTAAACTCCAGCATCCTCTGAGAGCATTAAACAGGCTGAGGGAAAGCTCTGCTATTATTTCTTTATAGATCGCTCCCCATTTCCTCCTGCGGGGCGGCTGAGCGTAACTCTCCGTACCTGGGTCAGACTCTGTGTTTTAGGGTGCTAAATCAGCCGCTCCGGGGGTCTGGTGCCGCCTCAAACGCTCCTCTCTCTGCTATACTTCAAACGCAACAAAGTCAAGCTGTAGATGCCGCCTAAATCAGTTCAAAATACTAAAACCTGGGTTGTTTTGAGGTTTCAAACTGTGAATGTGGTCTCAGACTCAGAAATAGACAGACAGACAGATATTGATAGATAGACAGACAAGACAGACAGACAGACAGACAGACAGATATAGACAGACAGACAGACAGACAGACAGAAAGACAAACAGACAATAGATAGACATACAGACAGATATTGATAGTAGACCAAAGACAGATTTGACAGACCAGACAACAGCCATATATTGATATATAGACCAGACACAGACAGACAGATATTGATTTATATAAGACAGACAGACAGACAGACAGATATTATAGATAACAGACAGATATTGACAGACAGACAGACAGACAGATATTGATAGATAGACAGACAGACAGACACAAGATAGATAGATAGACAGACAGCCAAGATGATATTGAAGACAACAGACATCTATTGATTAGATAGACAGACAGATAATTGAGATATAGATATACAGCCAGACCTACAGATATTGATAATGACAGACAGACAGATAGAATTGACAGACCGACAGACGATTTTGTATATAGCAGACCGATATTTACGATCTTGTCCAGCAGATATTGACAGACAGATATATAGATATAGATAGATATTGACAGACAGACAGACAGATATTGATAGATAGACAGACAGATATTGATAGACAGAAAGCAGACAGACAGATATTGACAGACGACCACAGAACGGATATTGATTACGACAGCTATTGAGCAGTAGCTGGTGCGATTAGTGAAATCCGCGTTTTGAGACGTTGCGATTTGCTAATCGCAAAGCCTGCGATATGGACGCGATATTAATTTGTTCCAGAGCATATGCATGACTGCCTGCTTTGAGTTGCAGTCTTACTTGCCCTGGGCAAGAGTGAGCGCACTTCCGTTCTCCCCAATCAGCACTGCTCTAGCCAACTGCGTAACACCCACCATTAAAAAAAAAAAAAAACAGAAAGCAGGAGAGAGACAGAGTGGTATTATGGCGTCTACTGGGTCAGATCGAAAGTTAGGCAAATTAAAACTAAAGAAAAAAGTATGCAACTTAAGCTTCGAAATGACAGACAACGAACAAAAAAGGTAATTTGCAAGAGCTGCGTCACAGCGCATATCAAAAGCTCCCGTATTGGTTCTGTTTTCAGTACTGGCGAATAAAAGATACATTCTTAGATGTTTTTGTTAGTACGTGAACATTATCTTACACATTTTATCTCCCCAAAAGATTAATTTGAAATAAGTTTATAATACATGTTGGCTATTCCCAATTCAGAAGAATGCACACACAGCCTGTGTCTGTGAGTGTTTCTCATACTCGCTCCTCTCTGCCCCACGCGGCGCGAATCCCACGTCACAGACGAGCCATTCACGCAGCCTGTCTCGTAATGCTCGTTTATACTCGCACCGCAAGTCTTCACGAGTGCATCTGGCAGTATGGATGAGGCTTGACGCACGCGCGCAACCTGTGTCGACTCGCGCCTGGCTCCGCGTTTAAAACGAATGTAAATTCAGTCTAACTGCTTTGCTAATTTCACTTGGATGAAATGAAACATTCAGCACATTTTTCACTTGCTCTTAAAATCCCATATACTTAAAATGAATAAATCAGCCTATAACATATTTATTACTTTAATAATTGACTTAAGAAATAGAGTTCTTTATTTATAAAAAGTAAACAAATATTTTCTGTGAAATTCATTAATTAAGTTAATTCTGTAAAAGTAGTTATAACATTATAATCTTGCCTGCTGAAAAAAAACAATAGAACCCCTCCCAAAATACAATAACAAATTTAATGTATTTCAGGTTATAATGGGTATTTGTTTGGTTTTAATGTAAACTATAATGGTGTCTATTTGATGGATTCTATTGGTGGGATGTAATCTGGCAGATGGCAACCAATAGAACAACAGTAGTTCCTATTGGAATAATGCCCAAAACAACAAGGAATTTTGTAATGGTTTAATGGAAACTATAAGAATTTTTGTGATGGTTTCTATTGTTTTTTTTTCAGCAGGGTAATGATACCCATATTGTGCTGCACATTATTGACAATATTGATCTGAAGCTTGACTTTGCAAATTTAAAAAAAATCGCAATATCTGTCAAAAAAATCGCAAATTGATATTTTCCCCCAAATCGCACAACCCCCAATGACAGACAACAGATATACAGAACAGACGACAGACAGATATTGACAGACAGATTTGACAGACAGACATTGATAACCGACAGATATTGATAGACAAACAATCTTGACATACCGACAGATACTGCTATACAGACAGACGCATTGAGAGACAGACCGATTTGACAGACAGAACAGATCTGAAGACCGACCAGATATTGACAGACAGCAGATATTGCCAGACAGACAGACAGATAAGATACTGCTAGACAGACAGACTTGATAGACATACAGATATTGACAGAAGACAGATAGAGACATACAGCCAGATAGAGGCAGACAGACATTTGAAGACATATTTTTTTCTTGACAGACAGCCAGACCTACGACAGATATTGATAGACAGACAAACAGATATTGACAGACAACAGACAGATACTGATGACAGACAACCGACATTGATAGACAGACAGATTTGGCAGACAGACATAACTGACAGACAGAGACAGATATGACAGACAGACAGAAAGATAGATACTGATAGACCGACAACAGACAGACAGTACATTGATAGACAGACAGAATTGACAGACAGACAGATACTGAAAAGACAGACGCACATTATTGATAGACAGACAGATATTGCCAGACCAGACAGACGAACAGACAGACCATACAGATATTGACAGACGACAGAAACAAGACATACTATATTACCGACAGACAGACCAAATAGAATGGAAAAAAAGAACTAAGTATAAACCCTAATCAAACACCTAATTACAAAAAGTAAATAATAACAATTATTGTATCCATAAATAACAGCAATAAACTTTACTTTATTTAGCGTCCATCTGCATTTGATCTGAAGTTAATTAGTCATTCAAATTTTTTTTCTCCATCCTTAAATGAGTATCTAGGCTACAACTGTGTGTTTCATATAGGAAATGTGCAATTGTGTTGTATAAATAAACAATACTGCTGAACGGGTTAATTATTCTCAGTGTTACACTCACTTTGGCAGTCTTAATTTATCTAACTCTGTCAATCAACTGATCTTTTTTAAATATTTCTTGAGCAATTTGACACATTTGAACGGTACACATCACACATATCATATATATATATATCTATTACTTTTCAATTTCTATCAAAATATTACAACTGTATTAAATATTTATATTACATGAATTTATACGATTATCTATTTTTAAAATATTTTAGAATTATTATTAAATTAGTTTAACTTTACAATAGTAAATATAACTTAAAATAATTTACATGAATATTATACTTTTCATATTATTAAAATATTACACATTGTTTTATTTCTATTATGCCAGTCAGAATATTGATATTGAATTATTATACGTTTTATAAGATTACTGCAGCAGCAATTTTAAGTGAAATTATCACTAACTGAGTCAAGTTACGTTTCCCTCCATTGATTTCACAAAGCTCTTTCCATAAACCAATCCAAAACTCTGCTCTGCCAACACAACCCTTTGTGTCCAAAATAGAAACTCGTCGCCGTGCGGTTTAACGTTCGATGAGTCACAGACGTTTCCAAACAGACAAGTTGGCTCAGCATGCGTATTCTCATCCCTACTCAATTAACTTAAGCAAACGACTGAAGGCATTTTTCAGTGGCCATATGTAATAAACTTCCAATAAACTATCCTCAATCAGATTACTGACAGAATCCGCTCTGCAGAGCTTTATGATTTTCCTTCCCCCTGTGGACGTGACATGTGTGTTTCATATAAAGCCAATCTGCATAATGATCCGCTTAATGGGAAACACACGCTCTGTCGACATCTACAGGTTACAATGTGCTGCAGATCTATTCAAGAAGTACATGTCCTCCTGGCAGTAACTTTGTATATTTTACATCATATAGTAACATCAGGAACACAGAAGCAAAAAGGTGACACACTCTGATGTTCACGCATTAAATCAGTTAAGTCTATGTATCTGGGTTTATTGTGTTGTGTGCAAATGTAACTGTTAACACCATCGAATCAGTGTTCTTCAGTGACTTCCATACCACCTCAGCATGCCACAAACTGATCACCCTCCCTGCCACGCCGCACTGATGCAGTAATTCATGCAGAAGGAGGCCCTACCAAGTATTGAGTACATTTACAGTAAATGAACATACTTTCCAGATGGCCAACTATTCACTAAAAATGTTTTTTTATTGGTCTTATGAATATTCTAATTTGTTGAGATAGTGAATTGGGGGGTTTTTGTTAAATGTGAGCCAAAATCATCACAATTAAAAGCACCAAAGACTTAAACTACTTCAGTCTGTGTGCATTGAATTTATTAATACACGAGTTTCACATATTGAGTTGAATTACTGAAATAAATGAACTTATCCACGACATTCTAATTAATTGAGATACACCTGTATACATATACTATATATTTTTTTTTTATATAAACAACAATACAGAAAAACTACGAAAAAAGCTTTTTATCTCATCTATTATTATTTGCAATGCAACATTTCTCACTTTCATTAGTTGAACTTGATGTACTTCAACACTCAACGAAATAAAAACATAAAACAACTAGATGTATTAAATAAATAAATAAACATTTAAAATAAAATTCTAAAAAAATTAAAAGCGTTCTAAATATTCATGAAAACTATAATAGCAACTCAATGACACTAAAATAATACTATAATAATAAATTCTTTCTATTCTAAATATTCACAACTTTATAAAACAGGCCACTTTTGACATCAACAGAAACGTCTCCATTTATAAGTGAATAATGCCGAGTTCACACTCCACGATTTTCAAACTCGTCGGATCGCCGTTGTTTTCACACTGCGTGACTATCTGGGTAGCATTCAGTTGCTGCTGTGTTCACAATGCACGATGGAACGACGACAGGAGTTACACACTACATGACTTCCCAATGGATATCGCCGACAGCTGTCTGGTCCGCAAACTACGTTTCACAACAAAACACACGCGAGAAGTGCTAAGGAAATGACGCAAGAACCGTATATTAAACTATACCCAGCACTGGGTTAAAAAGGGACAAACCCAGCTATTGGGATGTTTTGACTCAGCTATTGGGTTGTTTTGGGTCAAAACAACCCAATACTGGGGTTTTCCCTTTTACCAGCATTTTTAGAGTGTATACTTTGATTTTTGCTATGCTAACTGCGCACAATTACAGCTGCATTTGATTTTTAGCACTGCTTTTTCCTGCTGTCTACGAGCCATCAGAACAGACGTGTGACCCACTTCTAAAACAGTAAACAGAAGACCGTGTTTGTAGAGATTTTATAATAACTTGTCAGGATGAAGCCAGCAGAGATCCGTCTTCCTTCCAGGCCAACCCCTGCAGCTGATCCTCATGCTGCTCCAGTACTGCACACACACACACACACACACACACACAACCACATGACAGACACAGTACAGCATTAACAACACCATTCCAAACTCTCAGACGTCATATCAGTGAGGACACACACAGAAAAGCATGGGAGTGCTGGGAATCTGAGCTCAACACACACATGTATGTTAGGAGGGTCTGCTGATGCAAACCAATGCACTGGGAAAAGCTGCTGTGACGCGCCAAACACATCGCTGAGGAGAAACTAGGCTTTTAAAAAATGAGAAAATTACATTAGAAATCTTGCCTTGGCAACTCACTGAAATAAAATAAGTTGAAGTACTAAAATTAATGAATTAAACGTAAAAACTGAAAATTAAAAAAAAGCACATCAAATTACTATAACAAACTAAAATAAAAAAAAAAACTGAAAATATAAAAAGAAAGAGCTAAATCAATTGCCAGTGCAACATTTCTCAGAGATCCAGTTATGTAATATATAAATAATTACATCAACAAACAAAATGTGGTAGAAAAGTTAAAAAAGTAGATAAATTAAAACTATAATAAATTCAAAAGAATAATAAACGTAAAAAATAAATAAATTATCTAATAATTTTCATAATTAGTCTCAAATTAAATTTTTTTTTAACAAAAACATATTTATTCATCAACTGATTGATGATTGTAATACAATATAATAGTATGCAAATAAAATACTAAATGACACTGGTATTTATTGTTTTTATTTATTCTATTTAATTAGTCTGTTTTGTTTCAAAACTATGAGACTGAATAACTACCTTCTATGGGTTTATAGTTGCATACATACAAAAATCTATTTTATATAACAACTTTTTTTACTTGAAATAAATAAACGTTGACTGAACTAAAAATTAAAAATAATAAAATTAAAAAATTAAATTAAATCTAGCTGAATTTTATTTCAGCTATTTGGCGATGTAACATTTCTCCTGTTCTCAGAGATCCAGTTATGTGGCGCTGGATTGGTTTTGTTTGAGGATGCGACAGAGTGATGAGCCTCAAGCGCATGAGAGCAGATGAAGGCAGACAGTGATGTGAGATGAGAGATGTGAGGTTGAGCAGGCCAGCAGCCATCATGGGGCCCAAAGCTCTGAGGGGCTCCTGAGCTCAAACATTTACCTCAGCCGTTCCACGCTAGACGCCAGAGGACCGTAACAAACAGCCCTGGAAACCACCAGAGGCTCGCAGATCAAACCAAACAGTGAAAAACACAGAGACAAAAACAAAAAACACACAGCAGAGACAAAAAAGCTGCAGACAAAACCCTCATGAACTGCCTTATTCAGACGCCAATTACAACTCATCAATTCAGACGACGATCTGTCAATGGACGAGAGCATTTCAACATTTAACCCGCCTGGACTCTTCGTTTTCTTATTCTTCTTGAGAGTTCCAATCAACAAAATATTCATTAAGAGTCAAAAAACATTCAAATTGATTTTTAGTCTTTGAAAATCTGGTTGGATGTGAATTAACTTACAACACAATCTTGTTGCCTGTTAAAAAACAGCAAGTAATTTGGCTCATATTTGTTAGGAGAGAAAAAAAAGTGTTTTCAATTTTCATTCACGAATTAAAATGAACAACAGATAGATAGACCGATAGATGACAGACTACCGACAGACCAGACACAGACAGCAATAATAGTCAGATAGATCTGTTTAAGAATCTGCTCAACAGCGCTCAAATGTTAGCGGCAAATAAGGCTGGACGATATGGCCAAAATTTATATCACGATATATTTCTTAATTTCGGTCGATACGATATAATTCCGATATCGATATGAACACTATTAAAAAGCCTCATAAAAACGGCCAAGAACGGCCACAATAGATGTCTGTACCTACAAACTTATGAAAAATTAATTTGCCAACTCTATGAAACCTACTCCTATAAAACTATATAATATTTTAGGAAAAAAAATGGCGCAAATAAATAAATGTTCACCTTTTATTGGTATTTAGCCTTCATACAAACAGGAAATGTGAAATCACTGTCAAATAAATCTCAGACTCTCCTTATTAATATTAATATTTTTACTTTAAACTATAGGCTAACATACCAGTCAAAAATTTTTGAACAGTAAGATTTTTAATGCTTTTTAAAGATTCTCTTCTGCTCACCAAGCCTGCATTTTTTTGATCCAAAATGCACCAAAAGCAGTTTGAAATATTTTTACTATTTAAAATACTGTGTTCTATGTGAATATGTGTTAATTTATTCCTGTGATTTCAAAGATGAATTTTTAGCATCATTACTCAAGTCTTCAGTGTCATATCCTTCAGAAATCATTCTAATATTCTGATTTGCTGCTCAAAAAACATTATTATGATGTTGAAAACAGCGGAGTAGATTTTTTTCAGGTTTCTTTGATGAATAGAAAGTTCAGAGAACAGCATTTACCATGAAATAGAAATCTTTTGTAACATTATAAATGTCTTTTACATCCCTTTTGATCATGTAAAAACTCCCGTTGCTAAATGAAAGTACTAATTCTATAATATACGTTTTCAAAAGAGCTTTTGATGGATAGTGTATAATGTTTCAAAATATTTCTGTTTCAAATAAATGCTGTTCATTTGAATGTTGTGTTCATTAAAGAATCCTGAAAAAAATTTACTCAACTGTTTTAAATATTGATAATCAGCAAATCAGCATATTAAAATGATTGCTGAAGGATCATGTGAGACTGGAGACTGGAGTAGGCCTAATGATGCTGAAAATTTAGCTTTGAATCACATGATAAATTACATTTTAAAATATATTCAATAGAAAACATGTATAGTCAAATATTTCAAAATGTTACTGTTTTTGGTGCATTTTGGATCAAATAAATGCAGGCTTGGTGAGCAGAAGAGAATTCTTTAAGAAACATTAAAAATCTTGCAGTTCAAAAACCTTTGACTGGTAGTGTAGGCTGCTTATTCTTATAGATTGAAACGTGCATTAGTTGCTTCAGAAAACAAAAAAATAGAGCAACAACAAAAGCATGTTGCTGGACATGGGTTTATAATTATTGGAAATGCAAACTGCTTGTCTGCCAGCAGGACAACGCTACTTTATCAGATAAAAATGCCATCTAAACTATTCTGAAGACAGTCGGTTCCCTTCAGAGATACTTTCATATAAAAACACCAGTGCTGTGTTTTGATTTTGAAACGTGCAGTGCTCATGCTTATTCAACGAAGCCAAACGCCACAGATAAATCAATGTATGGGAAACACAGGTAATGTATATCGAAATATCGGAAATGTTTAAAAATCATATCACCGTTATTGAAAAAAATTATATCGCGATACATATTGAATTATTGTCCAGCCCTATGGTATCGTCACATTTTTAAACGTTCAGTATCAACTGGTACCGAAGTCGGTACTTTTGACAACACCAAAACAAACAAATGACTAGAAATGGACCCAGAAATGGCCTAGCAAACTCATGACAAACAATTAGCGTCTGAATAGGGCTGAAGTGAACACTTAAAGTAAAGTAATTGAAGACGAGACTAAATCTGGTGTTTAAGGCAGTGATGGTTGTAGGTATGAACGCAGAAGGTGTGCGTTTACCTGTCAGGGCGGTGTCCCGTGTGACGTCCCACACCTGAACGCCCCTCGCAGACGCCACGGCGAGCAGCCCTGAGGCCACGGGGTGGAAGAGGACGATCTCCAGACGCCCGTCTCCAGCGCTCAGAGTGACCTCGGCGTTACTGGGCTGATCCTGATCCAGATCACACACGCGCCACAGCTTCACCTGAATAAACACAGAGACAGGCATTATTAAACACCGCACTGTGGCAGATCCTAAATACTACTAAATCTTCTAATCGATAAAATCATTGGTATACACCTTTTAGAAAACACCTAAACATGACATCAAAAATCACCCCATTTACAGTTTTTTTTTTTTAAATGTCCCTGGTCTAATAGTGCCTCAATTCATTGATGTGTACTAATTAAAAATTGTTTTATATATATAAAAAAAAAAAAATCATGATTTAAATTGTTTTTTTTACTCTCTGAAATGAATTTTCCTTCTGCTGACGTACAGTATTCAAAGCCATGCTAAATTAATATTATATAGAGTGACCATACGTCCTCTTTTCCCCAGACATGTCCTCATTTTGACCTAAAAAATAATCCGGCCGGGATTCTTATCTCGCCCAAAATGTCCGTATTCGGCTGTTTCGCTCACCAACGATTTCATGTCCACCCCCATAGAAAAGCCTTTAAACATTCTAATAATGTGTATAATTTTGCCGCATCAGGGAGCCGCTCTCAGGATGCGGTGTATTTAATATTTTTGAATGAGCGTTTGCCGTTTACTTTCACTTTCGAATTTCGCAATCTCACGCATTCTGTGTAAAGGAAGCTCATCTTACAAGATCAGATATTTGTCAATGAGCTCAGAATCTGTTGAGCAGCAAATACTCCAGCATGGTCTTGTCAGTCATCTCTCCTTATTCTCGACCTGTGATTAGTCAAAGCTGACTCCGGTAGCTCTTATTGGATGCAGGGTCGCCAAGTCCGCGTTTTTTCCACAGAAATGGGCTACTTTTAAACTGTTGCCACGGGTTGATTTCCCCAAGTGGGTTAAAGGTTTGAAATATTGCATAAATTACATTTGACTGAAATGCTTGTATTGAAACATTTTGCATTCTGTCTACGATAAAACTTTCACGGACTTCTACATTAACTGTTCCCTCCTGGTGGAATGACCTGCCCAGCTCAATCCAAGCAGCTGAGTCCTTAGCCATCTTCAAGAAGCGGCTAAAACACAACTCTTTCATCTTCATTTGACCCTCTAACTCTAGCACTCTGTTCTAATGCTAATTCTAAATAAGGCCCTTCTAACACGAGCATTATCTATTATTTTTCTGTTCTATTGACTTGTTTTTTTTATTATTTAAAAATGACCCTCTAATACTAGCATTCCCTATTCTTTTTCTATTATTTTATAAAAACAAAACCAGCACACACACACCCACAAAAAAAAAAACCCCCCCCAAAAAAAACATGGCTATGTAATCCTTTTAGGTGAAACCCCGCCCACGAATCCAGCCCCCCCCACTGTCCTCTTTTTGGAAAACTAAAATATGGTCACCCTAATATTATATATTTGGGGTGTAACAGTACACGTAGCCTATTCGTACCGAAAATTTTCGGTACGCATGTGTACCGAACAAATACCGCATTTTTTTTCTCCAGGAAATTCCAACAATAAATGGCGTTTTGACAGTCTTTGATGTGGCATGACAGATCGCTGTATAAACGCCTCAGAGAGCCGCTTCTGGGACGGTTCAGAAACGTGCTGGTGTAAACCCAACACAAGCATTGACTCGAGCAGCCGCGATCAGCTCCGGTTCCCGTGTCTGAGCCGTAACCTGCCGCAGACTTGTGCAGTGTAAATGGCAGAGCGCGAGTGAGCGCAATCATTCCTTCCTCTGTACTACTAGTTATAACGCAAATAAACATGAATGAACATCTCATGACTCATGTAATTGCTCAAACAGGGTTTCAACCGCGGAAATATGTCAACAAAACAGCGTGGAAATAAAATGTCAAATAGCATTTCATTTACCTCAGCAAGCCATGAGTGTCTACAGCTCGTTAGTTCCCCAGAAAAATTAAGTCTAGAGAAGAGCATTTTGCGAAATATTACACTATATCAGCGGTGGCGAACTCCGGTCCTGCAGAGTTCAGCTCTAACCCTAATTAAAACTCACCTGCCTGTAGCTTTCCTACTACCGTTCATACCTTTTTAGCTTGTTCAGGTGGTGTTTGTGTATGTTGAAGCAAAACTCTTCAGTCTTGCGAGCTCGCCGCCCGACGTTCGCCACCCCTGCACTATATCTCACTGGTACTTTACCTGTTAAGTCTTAACTATTTAATGTATGCTTGCATTAATCTGTTAAGAAACATGTTACGACAGCCACTGTGCAACTGAATATATTTTGACAAATAAAAATTGTATTTAAATTATTAAAAAGTTAATTTAAAAACTGCATTATTTGCAATTCACATGTTTGCATACTTTTTTTCAGTGTTGATTATTACATTTCAAAATAAATAGTAATTAAATTAAAGTTTGGGTTAAGTTGTTAACTGTAACCTTATAATGTAAAAGGGCTCCCTACAGTTTAAAGCATAAGCTGAGGTAGATTTTTATCATTAAGAAATTTTTAATTATAACTGAATGTATTTAAAGAAAGAGCAACCTGTTCAGTAAACCATAAAAATAAAAAGTTTAGTTTTTTCCCCCTGCTGTACCGAAATCATACTGAACCGTGACGTTAAAACCGAGGTACGTACCGAACTGTCATATTTGTGTACCATTACATCCCTATTATATATGTATATGTATAAAACAATAATATTACAGCCTACTTTTTAAGATCCAATTAAAATCAATAAAATCAAGTCCCACCTACATTTGATTTAATTTCACTTAAAGTCCCCATGAAATCAAAATGAAAGTGTTTTGGGTGTTAGTATCAATATGTTAGTCTTAATGCTATCTATAAAGGCAGTGTGCTCCAAAACAGTGACAAAACTCGCATTTAGAAGATATAAGCATTCAAAGCTTGCAATTCGTCACTTCCGCCAAAACTGCTCAACGATTTTTTTTGACGTAACATTGTACTTCACCTTCTCATCAAACTTTCTGTCCAATCAAATGCTCTCTAGAATTTTAAGCGCCTGCCCCCTGCACTATAAAATAGACACTGAAGCCTACCCTGTCAAATGCGGCTACAGGGTATAGAGGGTATATATACAGGGTATATACCCTATCAAATGTGGCTTTACGGAGCTCAATGGCTCTGAACGGCTCTAGCCCAAGCGGTGATATAAACGAACGCTATTGGCTATTTAAATAAGGGGCGGGGCTGCTTGATATGTCCAGCCCTGTCTTCCTGTTTCAGTTAAAATGACGTCAACACAGAGTAACGCTGCGTGTTTCTAACCATTTCAGGGGACCTTTAAAAGGTGACATACTGTATCATGAAAATCAGACTTTTCCAGGTTTTAAGTGCTATAATCAGGTCCCCGGTGCATCTACCAATCAAGGAAACATGAAAAAGATGAACCCAGTAACTTTGTTTTGGTAAGACTTTTCTGCAAGCGTCTGAGAAAACAAGCGCGTCTGATTTCACTCCCTTGGAGACGTGACAAAGGGATCTCATTATAATATTACCGCCCCTTAATCTGCACGTTTCCACCCACAGCACCGTTATTGTGATTTCGCAAACGACAACGGTGCACCAGTTGTAATGCCATGGCGAACGTTTTCGCAAAACATGCTAACTGTTCTGTCTTTGGCTGCACAGACGAGCACAGAACACTGAACACAGTGTGTTTTTAACGTAAACTTGTGTGAATGAGAACTTATTTTAATACTCACATGCTGTGACAGCCGCTTTCTGTCCGTGTGCTTCGAATGTGTGCACACAGAAAACCGTATATCAGAAGTTTAAACTCATATGGTTTAAAACACATGATTTCAGCATGATAAACATGATATTCAGAACCATAACAGATGTTTTTAGCAGGTCCGAGCTGTAATGGTGCAGCTCTATTCTGGAAAAGGGGGCGGGGAGCAGCAGCTCATTTGCATTTAAAGATACAGGCCCGAAAAACAGCGTGTTTCTGCTTCCACTCAAAATAGGCATTTTCAAAATGATGTAATAAAAGATCTGTGGGGTATTTTGAGCTGAAACTCTGACACCAGAGACTTATATTACATATTGTAAAAAGGGGCATAATATGTATTCTTTAATATGGTTTCATTCAGAAATACATCACATTACAAAAACTAACATTTTAATTTGTTTAGTAGACAGAAAGAAAGATATAAAAAAGAGAAAGAAAAAGAAAAAGAAAGAGAAAAGAGGAAGAGAGAAAATAAAAGAAAGGAATGAGCAAGAAAGAAACATGAGAACTTTAATTTTTCCAGTCATTTGAATGTATTTTCTGCTGTCAGAAGTGGTTGATAACAAAAATACAGCAGTTCAACTGGATTAACAATAAATGTTATCATGGTATTTTGGCAGAAAGTGTGGTTGCCCTGGGAAATGTCCCAAACTGAGTGGCTCTCACAGTGTGAGCGGACTGCTAAAGCCAAGCTCAGAGTGAGACAAACGCTGGAGCAGCTGTCAGGAGGAGGCCAGATGTGCTGGAATATGATTCGTCAGGACGCTCTGTCTCTTCATTCTGCTGAGCTTTCAAACCCTGACCTGAGCGACAGCAGCGTCTGCCAACCTCTGCTACTAAGAACACTATTCATAGAACCAAACCTAAACGTGACTCTGTGTGTGTGTGTTTTGTTGTCAAGCTGAACAGACAAAACAGCTGAAGAGCAGCAGATGTCAATAATAAACACACACTGCTGACGGCCAACCATGCACATTCTTAAGGAAGAAAAAAAAAATTGAACTTAAAGCCCTAAAAATCTAACTAAACCTATGCATCTGTACATACACTTATGGCTGAGGGTTAAGTGTGTATTGATTTGATTTGACAAAATAAAAAATGTTAAATAAAGAAATACATTTAAAAATAAAAATAGATTTAAAACAAAATAAATAAATACATTCTATTGGTTTAATTTATTTAATCATCAACAATAAAAAAAAACAATATATCAAATGATTCAAAATACATTCATTTAAAATAATAAACAAACAAATGGATTATATTGATTTTAATAATATAATGCTTGATTTTATAATAAATAAATTGCTTTAAAATAAAAACCTTGCTTTAGAAATACTTTACAATAATGGATTTAAAAAATAAATAGAAATAAGTAAATATTTTCAAATATATATTTTTTTAATTTAAATTACATTACATTAAATGAAATTAAAAACCCTGAGAAAAGTAAATAAATACTTCCTAGTTTTGATTTTCCCCCCCCTTTTTTTGGTATGTTCATAGAAGACATTCCATATTTAAATGCACAGTGCTTCCATGTATATATCCTTGAACAACTATATATTGTGATTTCTTATTTTATTATGAATGTGGTATTTCAGATTTCAGATACAACCATCCCTAAACGTGCGGTTGTTCATCTTACATACGACTCAGACAGTCTCCTTCCTGCTGAAGTTGTCAGTTTTAGCTCAGAATAAGCGATCACTGGTTTATGGTGACTCACCGTCTCATCAGCCGAGCAGGTCGCCAGCAGATAGTCGTCAAACGGCGAGAAGTCCAGGTCGGTCACGAGGTCTGGGACGGGAAGAGAAAGAGAACTAGGACAAACTCATATGGGTCGCATGCATTCGGGGTTATTTTTAGTGAACTGTGAGTCCGTGACATTGGCCTGATGCAGCGGGACACTGCTTTTATTTGCTCCGAGCATCCTCACGGATATCCGTTTTTGCTCCAAATGAAGTGAAATGAGCCAAGTGTAATTGTTAATATCTCACCAGCATGGCATGAAATCTGGGTCACGATCCACTTCCCGTCAGAAGCGGCGTTGACAGAAGACAGACCGATCATCCCACCTCCTCCAGAGACACAACAGACACGGTTACAAACGCAAAACAGACCGCTTCTCCTGGTGTTTAATCTAGAGGTCGACCGATTGATCGGCCGGCCGATTAATCGGCCGATTTTTGCCATTTTTTAAAATTAATCGGCATTTGCCGATTGTGCTGCAAATTAGGCCGATTTATAGGCGGGGCACCGGCACTTCACGTTTCAAAATTAAAATGCAGCGCGAGGTGTTTTTATATGAATGTATCTTTGAAAAGAACCGACCGTCTTCAGAAAAGCTTTGATGTCATTTTCATTTCGTCTTTCCTGTAATGCCTGATAAAGTAGCGTTTGTGAGCACAGCGCTTATTTGATTACAGCCTTTACCAGGGAAACCGCTATATCTCCGCTCCAACAGCGCCTCATGCTGGCGTAGAATTAATTTGCATTTGCAGTCTGTGGGAAACACTGGTGTCTGTCAGCAAACATAAACAAAAAACATCCTTCAGAACTGTTATGAGAAGGTGCTTAAGTTTTGAGCCATGTATTATTACTCTAAATTGGGCTACTACTACTATTACTATCTTGTACCCTGCAATAAACATTTGTTCAAACTCTCTTTTATGAGATGAATGGGAAAAAAAAGAAAATCGACCAAACATATCGGCCAAAAAAAAAATCGACATCATATATCAGCCATTGGCTGCCCTGATTTCTAAATATCGGCATCGGCCAGTGAAAAACCCATATCGGTCGACCTCTAGTTTAACTGATGTGTGAATGAGTTCATACCAGCCTGCTGTGTGAAGGCCACGAGGCTTGCAGCTGGACTTGATGTCTTGCCCGGAGAAGAGATGGACCTCCTCGCACGTTTGCAATCCATCCCTGCGCAGAAACACAGGATATCGTTAATCAATTGATCTTAAAATAAGACCAAATCCCTCTGCAGGAAACATGAAGATTATGAGAAATATTCAACATGTTTTCACTAACAGCGCAGACAAATCTACATGCGTCATCTCTAAACATCTCAAGCCACTAAATAATAAAATCAGAAAAATTCAAATTAATAATTTGAAAATAAACGCTAAAAAATTAATGGCATAAAAATGTCCAAATTAAGACACTTTAATACTTTCCTAAAAATTTAATTATAAAAATTAAATATTAAAAAATAAAACAAAATAAGTCCTATTTTCAATTATTTTAATTTATTTGACATTTTTATCCATTATAATTGTCATTTAAAGTAAAACCTTGCTAATTAAATCAGAAAAAAGGACATTTAAAAATCAATTTAAAAAAAAACAAAACACTTATTTTTTCAAATAAACTTACCTAACACTATAAAAAGAATAAATGTACAATTAAAATGGCCGTTATAATTAAACCTACTAAAAAGATATTTCTATGTACAACCTAAAAAGTAATTTTAAAACATATCAAAATATCACCAATGAACTAAAAAGGATAATGTAAAATGAAAGTATTAATTCTACATGAAGCTTACTAAAAATCAAAATATAAAAATGTAGAATTGAAATTAGTAATAGTTTTAAAATAATTAAAATATACGCTAGAATTAAAAGCAATAAATTCCCTTAACTAATTCTTTCTAACAAAAGAACAACATTGTTTACTTGTTGCTACAAAACTATAAAAAAGTTAACTGAGACAATGTAAATGTTTGATTCTAAAAACTACTAAAATAAAATAAATATATATATAAAGCTAAATAGAAAAATTTAACAAAAAAAAACTAATAAAAATGCTGAAATGCACAACAAAATTACTAAAATTAATGGTGACATATCATGAAAATCGGATTTTCCATGTTTTAAGTGCTATAATCAGGTCCCCCGGTGCATCTACCAACCAAGAAAACATGAAAAAGATAAACCCAGTAACTTTGTTTTGTTAAGCATTTTTCTGCAAGCGGCTGAGAAAAAGACAGTCTGCTTTCCACTCCCTTGGTGCGTGACAAGGATCTCCGTCTAAAAATTAACCGCCCTTAATCTGTAAGCTTCCACTCAAGGTGCCGTCATTTTGATTTCGCAAGTGACAATGGTGTACTAGTTCTAATGCCATGGCAAACGTTTGAGCAGAACATGCTAACTGTTCTGTCTTTGGCTGCACAGACGAGCACAGAACACTATTTACAGTCCAAGCCTCAGAGGAGACAACAGAGCAGTGTATTTATTGATTTATTTAATGTATATTGTTGCTGGCTGCCACACAGATCTAAAATAAACATGATTTATTTCCCAGCTGTTTACCTTCACAGACATAATCGACTGTTTTTTTGTAACTCGTGTGTGTTTTTAACGTGAACTTGTGTGTGAATGAGTACTTAGTTTAGTACTCACATGCTGTGACAGCCCCTTTCTGTCCGTGTGCTTTTCGATTGAGTTCGCTCAGAAAACCGTATATCAAGTTTAACTAATTGGTTAAACCACATGATTTCACCGAAACATGATTCTGAACCCAAAATCTATTTTTTTTAGCCAGGTCCAATCGGTAAAGACGCTGCTCTATTTCTTGAACGGTGGCGGGGAGCAGCCGCTCATTTTCATTTAACGAGACAAACCGTGTTTCCGTTTCCACTCAAAACCGCATGTTCAAAATGATATTTAAATGATCTTTGAGTTTTGAGCTGAACGTCACAGACACATTCGGGTACACCAGAGGGGCATAATATGTCACCTTTAAACGAAAATAAATATAGATTGAATGCTAAAATATAATATAAATAAAGCATTAAAAAAAAATTACAAAACACGTAAACAAATGTAAACTGAAAATATAAAACGCTCATTTAAACATATAAATATATATGGGTTGTATATTATTTATTCTTAACTTTTTAAAACGCCAAAAAAAAAAAATGCCTGAATCAAGGCTATTTCCATGGCGATCTCTGAATAAATTATACAAGGCATACAACTAACAAAAGGTTATAAAAGACATTTCAGATCTACACCAGACAAAAATTCTAAAATGCATTCAGGTGATACATTTTTAAATAAACCAGTTAGACACACCTCTGAATAAAACTGTTGTCTATTTACATTAAAAACAGTACAATCCAATAAAATGAAGTCGTTTTAGTTTGGCAAGTAAGGCATGATGGTGGTTCTTCACCTTTAATAAATCCATGTGTAAGTCTCGTATGACCTAAAAGACACCTTGTAAAAACAACCTAGATTCTATCTCCGTATATACACTATCCAAAATAACACGGACACACACACCAGTCTTGAGGATTTGACAAAGATGACACGGCTACAACTGAATCAAAGCAGCTGATGCCTCTCGACTGAACATCTGACATGATCACAAGCAGGGAAGAGGAAACGGATAGAAACGCAGCACTTTCTCTCGCCAACAGTGCAACACACACACACAACACACACACACACACACACACCTTTAGGAATGCAGAAGAGCAGCAGAACGGTTTCAAATCCTTCCAGAATGTCAACAAGAAACAGCACGCAGAGAATGAACGTGCTTGAGCAACCGCTGTAGAAAGACCCTCACAATCTACAGCATCTGGACAAGAGAGTGAGAAAACAAGCACTCAGGCGTCCGAGACAAATGCCTGCTCTGGTTCGAGCTCTTCTGCTCGTGCTGCATTACAGAGAATCACACTCACTCCTGCACCAAGAGCCCAGTGCATTACGAGACAAGATACAAATAAAAGATCAAAATAAGGCCTTCTGGCTTCTTAAACAGCACAGAGAATATGCATTTGAAACCCTAAACCTGAAATCCAGAGCCAAACCCTCCAAAACAAAGCACCTGGAGCAAACCGTTTTCACCTGCTGAACGATAAGACGGCAAAAACAACGTTTGGAATGATTACGATTTTTTTTATTTATGCTTTTGAAAGAAGTCTTCTGCTCACCAAGGCTGCATTTATTTCAGAAATACAGTAAAAACACAGTAATGTTGTGAAATATTATTACAATTTAAAATAACTGTTTTCCATTTGAATATCTTTTAATTTTTATTCCTGTGACGTAAAGCTGAATTTTCAGCATCCATACTCTTCAGTGTCACATGATCCTTCAGAAATCAGTCTAATATTTACTGCTTAAGAAACATTATTATTATCAATGTTGAAAACAGCTATGCTGCCTATCGTTTTTGTGGAAACCATGATACATTGTCTTTTTTTTTTCAGGTTCAAAAGAACACGAAATTTCTGTAATATTATAAATGTCTTTACTGTCACTTTTGATCAATTTAGTGCATCCTTGCTATGTAAAAAAGTAATATATTGCCAAAAAAAACTCTTCTTCCTGCCCTGATCTCACGTTATGCTTACGGCAGCATCGGTCAGCGTTTTGCATCCAGACACTCAGCTAAACTTCTTGGATTTAATGCCGCTGGATTTGTACTGTGGAAACTCACCTGTCAATCTTCAACAGTGCATTACACTCCTGTCATGTGACTTACACAGTGTGTTTCTTCAAGACAGAATAAAGACATCAGGAATGAAATAATATACTCTATGCTAGGGCTGCACGATATATCGTTTCAGCATCGATATCGACAGTCACATTGCAGGATGTGCGATGTTTAGTATACTGATCGTTATATTTTTACTGATTGTTTTCTTTGCTCACACACAGACACGGTGTCTACACCGGATGCGACAGTTGTACAGAGATACCCATTTTAATTACATTTAGTAGCGGAGCTACTGCAAGCGGTTTTCAGTGCTGGAAATCCATTTATCCTGTCACGTTTGCTTAGCAATGGCAGATGCCATGAAAGCGCAAGCTCCCACCTCTTTGGAAAGAAGGAGAAAGCAGTGCGACTGGTGTTTTTTCCATGTTTTTAGCACCATGTAATCGGCCCAAGTCTGTCTACACTGGACGCGACAAAGCGACTGTTGCACATCATTTTAATTTTGTGTCAGTACGTCATAAATAGAACGCGGCAGCAGGTTACTGTCGGGGATTTGTCGTGTCGCACACAATCCAGTGTAGTCAGTCACACAGCATCACTGATTATAATGGGTTCATTGTATTTTGTCGCGCCGCTCGCGTCCGGTGTAGACACGGTGAGAGCCACGCAGATGCACGTGAACACTGAATTCTGTTCACTTCTGCGTCTATTTGTGCCTGAAATACAGTTCTCTGCAAGTATCCTTGCAAACACAGATGCTTATGGCTTAGGTGAAGGTAAACAATTGAGAAAGAAAATGGATGTGTAACAGTATATCGGTTCACAGCAGTTTAATATTCCTGTTGCTTTCTGCGTTATGAATGTTAATCAAACAACAAAACACAAAGAAAATTCACTTTTGTAGCTTTAACACAGATTTAGATTTAATTTATACAGTGAAGACTATGCAGTTTTATTTTACATTTGATTATTCAATTTCTGTACCTGAATACTGTTAGACTTACCTGAAAAATATAAAGCACTGCTTATTTAATTTGTATCTTTGTTCTGTTATTTATCTATGCTTGTAATTTGTTTATTTTCTATGCTGATTTACTCGCCTACAAAAATCCCCCTTAATCATTGATTCGTTTTTTTTCTAAATAAACTATTAAAGTCATGTGGTGATTTTTTTTCATATCGCAAAAAAATTAAATATCGCAATGTGAGTTTTTTTCCAATATCGTGCAGCCCTACTCTAGAAAATATATTCAAGCTCAGTGAGATCCAAATCCACCAAACACTGCAACATCAATCCATTCAAACGTTCAGTCTTAAAGGGACAGTTCACCCACAAATGGAAATCATGAGTTTTCTTTTATTCTGCAAACACAAAAAAAAAAAAAAAAAGAAAAAGATATTTTGAAGAATGTAGGTAAGCATACAGTTGACGGTACCCATTGACTTCCATAGTGTGGAAAAAAATACTATGGAAGTCAATGGCTACCGTCAACTGTTTGCTTACCTCATCTTCACATAGCTTATTTTTGTGTTTAGCAAAGAACAGTGGTGTTGATATTTTGGGTGAACTGTCTCTTTAAGGACACTGCATTTCTCATAAGAGAGAGTCAGTTTAGACACTCTGTGCCGAGTCGCCACTTCTAGGCTCATAAAGCAAAACCTGATGACAATCACAGTGTTTCATGACTGATAAATATATAATAAATCACCTATATCATAAATAAATTGATATTTGGTCTGTATCTAATGCATTCACACACTTCTACATGTGCTTCAGTATCTTTAGGGCCGTTGTGTGTGTACATTGCACACAAACACATGTGATCATATAAAGCTCAGGTATGTGAAGGATTCACTGTGAACTTCAGGCTGTTATTTAACAACACCACACATGACAACAAGAAACAAGATCTGAACCTGTAAAAACCAGAATCACTGCAGAGCACTCCATCTGATCTGAATATGCAAAGTTCTAGTTTTATAACCCAAAAGCTATGCAGCCAGGTGAAAAAGAGCCAAGATAACAAACCAATGTGCAGAAGGGCTCCGAATTAAATTGTTAAATCAATTAATAATTATATAAACCAAAAGTCAATTGTTCCAATTTACTGTCAAACAATTAAAACAAGAAATAATTAAAGGGGTCATATGATGCGATTTCAATTTTTTCCTTTCTCTTTGAGTGTTTACAAGCTCTTGGTGCATAAAGAGTCTTTTAAAGTTGCCAGACTAAGTCTCAATCCCAAAGAGATATTCTTAAAAAAAGTTAAGAGTCGTCCACGCCCTCCTAAAATGCCTCGTCTAAACACGCCCCCACATATCTACATCACAATGTGGGAAGATTTGCATAACGCCTCCCAAATGTTCACGCAAAGAAAGGCGGCGTAACTTTTATTCTCGCTGTAGTATTGTTGTTGCCGCCGCCATGTCGTGAAGCTTCGGTGTGAAAGCGAAACTACTTTGTTTGGTCTTCCAAAAGAGTACACGACTAGAAATCAGTGGTTAAGTGTATTTACAACTCTGTTCCAGAACACTTCAACTCAAATTTTCAGATGTGTGCAGCGCATTTTATGTAGGACTGTTTACTGATCCTGGGAGAGAAACGTTAGACTAAAATGCCGGCAGTTCTGACTCACTTAGTACGTTTTCTTTTATCATTTGCCAATGATGATTCAAACGCGACTTTTGAGCAGTGGGGGGGGGTAAGAGTAGCTGTTGTTTGTCGTTTCTCCGATCACAATGCAGACATGGTTTTATGTTTACGCTGCGCGATGCAATGCAACGTGTAAAAATATAGTATAAGTCATTATAATCTGTTATTATGTCCCCACTGGAACAAATGCCTCTTTGTAATGGGTTTTACATGTTTTTGTCTCATCGCTCCGCCGGACAGGGCATCAACAGTATGGTGAGGCGTGAACATTCCCGTCACACGCTTGAGGTATTCAGCCAAAACCAACGCACTGGATAGCTATCCAATCAGAGCACACCTCGCTTCTCAAACCGATGAGCTTTGTAAAAATCAACGCGTTCAGAAAGGCGGGGCATAGAGGAGAAACAATAATTGTCAGTATGTGGAAAATACTGTGTTTTTTTTACTTTGAAACCGCATAAACATTTCATAACACAACTAATGTATCTTTTTAGCAGCTCATATGCCCCCTTAACATTAGCATTTAAAGGTGCTGTATGTAGGATTGACACAGAGTGGTTGAACTAGGTATTGCAGTCTAAATTCAAAATATTGGAGAGGTTTTTTTTTCACCGGCCCCTCCACTTCAGACTTGACGCACATGCAGGTTGCCAGAATGACGACACCAACACTTTCGTTTGCCAGCTTCCATGACTGAAATGAAATAGGCTGTGTTTCCCGCCAAACGGCAACCCGGGGTTGGGGTGACGAGATACAAATGGGTAAACTGGCAGTGGGCGGGTTTCACAAACCAAAACAGAGACTGACATTCCGGCCCGGAATGCACATTTTCAAAGGAGAATAACTGATTGTAGCATTGTTTTTCAGATAAACAAGTGTGTTAACTTAGCATGTTTCTTAAATGTCTGCAAACATATTATGGTGTTTTTTATGCTTTAGTAGAGTCAAAAATGTACATACAGCACCTTTAAAATCCACCAACTTGTCTTGGAATGTTGCATTATTGTAAAAATAAATATGAATTATTGCTAAATATTATTTTAAAAATAAAACGACAAAAGCAGATAAAATTACTAAAGCTTAAACTAAAATAAATACAAATTAAGGTGAAATAAGTATTAAAAACAATATTCGTAAAACTTGAAATAATACAAATTGAGGCTAAATGTAAATATTTGTAAAAAAAAAAGTAATAATGACACAAGCACGTAAGAAAAATTACTAAAATTTAAATTTAAATAGAATATTTTTTAAAAGTGCCTGGAATCAAGGTTGGAAGCATATCTTTTTCTATCATTTTATAAGTCATTTTAATATATTTTGGTTCAAATGACTTGTGCAGGCAATTGGACTTTTATACTAAAAATGATAAGCTATCTCAAGTTTTTTAGTGACGTAGGTGGATTTTTTTACAGTGTTGATCATTTTAGTGTTTTTTTTTTTTATGGTTTTATATTTTAAAAAGTGTACTCTATGTGCTTTCATATAGTCTTGCAAAACAAACTGATGTATTTAATTATTTACTTATCTCATTTTATTATTTTAATTATTCATAAAATAAATTAGAATATTTAACTTTTTGTTTAAGTAATTATTAACCGATTTAATTATTTCATGTTGAGGACTTTGGTCCTAAATGCACCAAATGACAAAGGTTACAACATCTTTAAAAAAAATCTTCCTCCCACATTTTCCTAACGGCCTAATTGTTTGTCATGTGAATTTATTCTATGCATTTATGCCGTTTTGTTTACCTTTTTCCAATCAAATACGCAGCAGATCAGAGCGAACCCTATAGCACGATTTTCTGCCTCTATTTGACTTTGGCATGCAGAAGACTGATAAATTCATTATTAATGGCATGGCTGGTTCAGTCGCACCATCCCATATCTCACACATTCATATGCATCTAATCGTGCATATTAAAGTGCATGAAGCTTCACATATGTTTAGTTGAGGATGGAGGAAGTTGGAGCTGATCAGTGCATCTGCACCACTCCTTCAGCTCGGAGCCCAAAACACGAGACACTCAATCGCAAAGCATCGCATCGCACGCGCCCCCTCGCCGCGGCGGTACTCACATCTTTCTTGGGGATTTTGGGAGTGGTGTTCTTATATTTGGACGTCTTGAAGCGATTCATGCTGAGCTGCTGGCCGCGCGTTTGAACCTTCCGGGTGTCACGCTGTTGTGATGATCGCGACGCGTGCGTTTGAATGAGTGCGTTTCTGTGACGCAGAGCGCAGATCTACAAACCATCGACTCTCTCTACAAGCGCTGCAGCAAATCACGTGTCAGACAAACAAAAACGCGGCCGGGATCCGTAGTTTCCGCCTTCTTCTTCTTCTTCTTTTGGAGTTTTATGGTGGTTGGCAAACAAACGATAAGTGCATTCCCGCCACCTACTGAGCTGGAGTGTGGACCATTGATGGAATAGAAAGAACTAAATAAACAAATAAATAAAAGAAACCCTTCTAAATCCTGTTAAACATATCTACTTTTTTAAGTATGTCATTAAAGCATTATATACTTTATAATGATTCAAGCCATTATTCAACAAAGTTTTAAGTGTAGTATTTTCTATCCCCATTTCTTTGAATTCTTCCAACAGAAATGCTCTTTCATTATGTAGTTTCCGCCTATGTGCACTACCCCTATATAAAAAAATTAATTAAATTGGCAGCAAAGTATTTTGACCCTTTTTAGCCTGAAATACCATACTACATTTTAAAAAAACATCAATAGTAGTAACAGTATTTAGAGTAACTGTGGTATTTTGGTCAAAAATAAATGTTTTCTAGATTTTTTTTTTTCACAACAATCGTGTCCCTCCCTTGTCACCTGGAGGGCTCCCGTTCCTGAGTTAAACCCTGAAAGCCTGGAGGCTCACAAATGCCTCCCCCCTGCTCCTGCCTCCACCACTGTCGTTTGGCAGCCCCTCTGCTCGCCCTCAGCCCACCATCAATACGGTGCGAGCTCCGCGGGTCTGCCATCCTCCAGCGTCGCCATGGCTGGAGAATCCCTCACCTCCGCCTCCAGCTTCCAAGGACCGGACAACGCCTCGTCCCGTAGACCCAGCGGCTCCACCTCGGTTTCTAGCTCCCTCGCCTCCACCATCACCCATCGATCCATCAGCTCCACCGGGCTCCCTCGTCCCTCCGGCTCCGCCTTGGTCGGGTGTCGACCCGCCATCGCCTCAGGACTCCGCTCTTGGGCTCCTTCCTCCCGCCAGCTCCACCTTGGTCCTCAGTCGCTCTGGCTTCGCCGTGGATCTCCGGATCTCTGCCTTGGTAGCCAGAGCCCTCGGCTCCACCCTGGCCCCTCGGATCCCCGGCATCCCCCTGGCTCGTTGGCTCTCCACCTCGGGCTCCTCCACCACCTGCTCCACCGCCGTTGGTCGGCCCCCTAGAGTCGGCGGTCATTCCTCCTCCATTGGCTCCTCCCTCCGTCGGCTCCACCGTGGGTCGCCATAATGGCTGTGGCCTGGGTCCTGCTTGGCTCCTCCTGCTCCGGTTCCCTCCTGTCGTCTTCCTGGCTCCTCCCTCCATCGTCACCTTCCTGGTCTCTGTCTGCTGGCCCCCTCCCGGGTGTCCGTCCTCCTCCTGCGCCTCCTCCCAAGCTCCCACCTATGCCTCCATCTGTTGTGGTTACGGTGTATTTGGTCATGTTCCTGTCCTCGTTTAGTTTGATTTTGTTCCATTGATGTCACCTGTGTTTCCCTGATTGCCCTGTGTTTAAAAGTCTTAGTCTGTTCAGTTTGTGTTTGTCAGGTCTTCTCGTTCTCTATGTGTGTTGGCTCAAGCGCCTATTGTGGATTATCTCTCCTTAGTTTCCTTGAGATTAAAGACAGTTCTCGTTACTCGTCCCCTCCTGTACTTCCTAACAGCGTATGTGACTGTTGTGGTGTGTTTGTGTGTATACTATTTATGGGGATTTATATCTGCATCTATGTTCTGAATTTCATTATTACTTATTATTATTATTATTAATATTATTATTATTTCAGTTAAGACAATAACCTTTCTTGTTGGAGAAATATCTGAAATGAGTCTAAAAATGGTAGTCATAATGTGTGAAATAATATCTGTGCATTTTACAGATAAGAACCGTGCTGCACTGTACTTGTATTTTTATGTAATTTATTTGTATTATTCGGTCCATTTCTTGTTTATTTTCTTTTCGTTCGATTTTGAAACATGAAAGTTATTCTAACCTTCAATTACTCTTTTTAATTAATTTAATGAATGAATTCAAATATTTAAAAAATTGAATATGCTTGTATAACGCATTTTTTATTATATTGACTTTGCATTGTATATGGTATTTCCCTGTTTTGTGTTTAATGTTGGGATGAAGTCCTCAACTCTAACTTCATCTTCACGAGCCCGTCCACTCTACTCAGCTCAGTTCATTAGGATAGGATTGGCTAAACTAACCAAGAATCTCGCCGCTCGCACATGCGCAGTCGCTCTCTTGTCGGTGAGTGAGTGGCGAAGATGGCGTGCTCCGCGCGCTGGATCGCGGCGGCGGTGTCCTCGGGTCACAGACGGGCCTGCTCTCCTCTCCTGTCCAGCGCGGATGAAGTCCGTAGGAGCATCTCGACGCTGTCGGGCCGCCGGGTGTGGACTGCGGTGACACTGAGAGGCATGACAGGTGAGAGACAGAGGCCTGAGCATCAAACCACACACACACACTGCTGCTAACTCTGAGTTCAACACATGCGGTTACAAATCAGATCTGATATGCATTCAGCTTCATATGACATGATGGTGCAGCCATTAAACGTTCAACTCTAAAGCAACAACACATGCACACGTGATCAAGAGCTGCCTAATCAATAGGTTTTTTTTTAGGGTTCTGTAGTTGCTACACTTCATGTTACTGTATTAAAACAGTAGTAAATATGCTGTTCATAATAGTAATGATAGTGTTGTGTGTCACAGCGGTGAGCCCTTCTTCTCATGTCATCTGTAAGATGTGGTTCCACACCAGCTCTCCTGCCAGAAAACAGGATTTCTACCAGATCCTAGCAGTTCCACGCACAGCCACGCAGAAGGAGATTAAGAAAGCTTATTACCAGGTAATATAATAGACACCTGGCTGCTGTGTGTTTGTCTTCTTATTGTGAATATAGACCGGGGCTAGTTGTCACAAAGATGCTGTATTTTAGTAACTATGATTTGAGTTAGAAGTATAATCACACAAATACTACCCAGCGATGCACGTTTCATACATTACAATTATTAACATTTTCATTGGACTAACAATGGTTTCTAATGTTTTTTTTGCTGTTTTGTTGTTATAATTTATTTATAAATAAAACAATAAACAGATAAAAATGGTCCTTATAGTAATTAAAAATAGTATATAATACCTTACAATGACTGTTGTACTCTAGATAGTAGATTTTATATAAGAAAATAATATTCTTCACAAATCATTGTTAATAAAGCAGGTTTGCAGGTAGTACTAAATCTATTTGTAATAATCAAAAAAAAAATTTTTTTTAGTATTATACTTTGTAAAATAAATTCTGTGTTTGCTGATATTGTAAATATACATTTTGGCCTTTTAAAAAAAAATTTTTTTTTACAGCATTAAACTGGAGCCCCGACCGATATGTAACAAATAAAAAAAAAAAAGTAGGATAGACAACATCAAGGATTATAATGGGTTTTATTCTACACCGGATGCGAGCGGCAATAGAATTCTATTGTATTTTGTCACAATGTGATGTGACCGATGTGATAAGCATGAGTTCTGGGGCACGGCGAGGCCGGTAAACACCGGCATTGAGTGGCCACGATCAGCTCCGGTGGCCGTATCACAGGCTTTAATGCGCCGCAGACGCGTGCCCTGATGCGTAGATCAGCTCTAGTCTCTAACGTCACTGAATCTGCTGTCAAAAATGAACCATCCATTCATCATGCAAAACTAAGAATTAGAATCATTGTAATGTGACGATCAAATATAGGTGTGGGTGGGTGGTGGGCGGATAATTTGAAGCAGTGGACTCTGGTGAAGTTTGAGCTCATCCGCGCATTTCTACACTACACTGACCTGGGTCGACAGTAGCAAACAATAGCGCCAGTAGCGCTCTGCTGGACAAACTAAGTAATTTCAAGCATTTTATCTGCGTTATGTGTTCTGTAAAAAAAATTCATATCGGTGGCATATTCGCCAATACCGATATATCGGTGAAAGGCTCATATCGGCCGATAATATCGGCTAAATGATATATCGGTCAGGCTCTAATTCAAACTAAAGCTTAACATAATAAACAGCAGATTTCTATTTTCAACATTTAGATGAAGTATTGACTGGAGTAAAAAGTGTGACGACTATTTGCAGTCTCATTTTTGGCATTTGACAGTTTGTGTTTTCCCTCATTCAGATGGCAAAGAAGTATCATCCAGACACTAACAAAGACGACCCTCAAGCGAAGGAGAAGTTTGCACAGCTAGCTGAGGCCTATGAGGTTTGAAGCGCTTGCTCTGTGAAAGCTTGTTCTGGCATCGGTGTGGACTGATAAGCAAATTAATGAATGTTTTGTCGTCAGGTGCTCAGTGACGAGGGGAAGAGGAAACAGTATGACACGTATGGCTCTGCCGGGTTTGACGCGGGTCAGGCCGGTGCGGGACACCAGCAGTACTGGAGCGGAGGGAGCAGCATCGACCCCGAGGAGCTTTTCCGCAAGATCTTTGGCGAGTTTTCCAGAGCTCGAGGCTTTGGGGATTTCAACGCCATCTTCGATCAGCCACAAGAGGTCAGATGTGGTCTCCTCTGGAGATATCTAGTGGATTCTGATTGAATTGTGAAGGCGAGCAGTCAGATTGGAGCATGCTGTTGATATTTTTGTGTTCAGTATACACTGGACAATTAGGGCTCTATGAAATCAGTTTTATTTTTCCCAGATTCTATTTTACCCCCCCAGTTTTTTGTTTTTGTTTTACAAAATTTAGTTTTGATGTTATGATTCCCTGTTATTTATATATTTTTTGTTTTTATTTATTGAATGTACCTTTTTTTATTTTATTTTTCCATTAATTTTCTGAATTCCATTTTAATGGTTCTGGCAATTTTAGTCATTATGATGTCTAATTGTATTCCTAAAACTTCACAAATTAATCAATCCTTTAAAATGCAGTTCAATTAAAAAATAAACTTCATTTACAATAAAACACTGCTTTATTTATTTATTTTTGGGGGTGGTGTCAAATAAAGGTCATTTAAAACCTGGATGTTAAAATCTCATAAAATAATATACTACTAATAATAGTTATTGTAATAACAATTGCTATTTTTAATTAATATTTCTTTGAAAAGTAAATTGAATATACAATAGTGATAAATTTCATAATATATTATTAATTAATGCACAAAATATTAATAGCATTTTATAATAATTCATAGTTAACTGGACTTTTATTTTTGCTGATTGTCACGAAAACCGTTGAATTTCAGTTTGACTTGCCAGTATGATTTATTCAACTGCAGTGGGAAAATGCTCTTTAAAACTGCCGAGACATGCAGAACATGAACATATATTCAAGAATTTAATAATTACTGACGCTCTTTTATATCATTGTTTGAATTCGATTTATTGTTTAGCCTTGCTTCATATATTTCAAAATGTGTCAATTTCAATGACATCCTGCGCTATACAGTAAATTCTATTTTTATAGAATTTCCAGGGGTTCCACAATTCTGTCTGCATTTCCAGCATCATTGAAATCATAGAGCCCTAGATGCTCAATGAACCCTCTGTTCTGTTTGCTAACAGTATGTGATGGAGCTCACGTTCGCTCAGGCTGCCAAAGGAGTGAATAAGGAGATGAAGGTCCACATCGAGGACACGTGCCAGCGCTGCAGCGGCAGGGGCCATGAGCCTGGATCCAAAGTCCAGCACTGCGGCAGCTGCAACGGGACAGGCATGGTAAGTGACGCCCTTGAGCGCATCAGCTCATTTAGACGTGTCTGATGACTGGGCATCTGTGGTTTATCCCTGCAGGAGACAGTGAATACGGGGCCCTTCGTGATGCGCTCCACCTGCCGGCGCTGTGGTGGGAGGGGCTCGGTCATCACCTCGCCCTGTACAACGTGCCGGGGGACGGGACAGACCAAACAGAGGAGGACCGTCACGGTGCCTGTTCGTGCTGGTGAGTTAGCTGCTTCTCTTCAGGCTTCAGGGAATGGATTGAGTTTTGAGGGTTTGTTTACTGTGATGTTCAGGAATCGAAGATGGGCAGACAGTCCGAATGCCTGTAGGGAAGAAAGAGATCTTCATTACGTTCAGAGTGAGTACATCCCCACTGTTTTCAGGTTTCAAAAGCATGCATTGCAGCGATTACATTTAAAGGGTTAGTTCACCCAAAAATGAAAATTAGCCCATTATTTACTCACCCTCAAGCCATCCTAGGTGTATATGACTTTCTTCTTTCAGATGAATCCAGTCGGAGTTATATAAAAAATTGTCTTTGATCTTTCAAGCTGTTTAATGGCAGTCAGCGGGTGTTGCAGTGCATCAGTCCAAAAGAAGTGAAATAAAGTGCATCCATCCATAATAAAAAGTGCCTCACACGGCTCCGGGGGGTGAACAAAGTCCTCCTGTAGTGAATCCATGCGTTTTTGTAAGAAAAATAACCATATTTAAAACTTAATAATCAATTTAATCTAGCTTGCGCTCACTGTTGTACACGAAAGCAGCTCCGGGTGGATGACGTATGAGGTCAGCTTTGCGCATGCGCCGCTCAGAAGTGACGCACGCGGAAGCGCAGCGGAGAGATCAAAACAAAACAACGGTCACTAATTAGAAGTACAAAACGAGAATTTGTAAAGAAGAATGTCGGAGGATTTCGATATAAGCCAAGAGGAGACTGGTTTTCCTTTGCTAAAGTAAGGAAACTTTGCTTCCTTTGATCCTGTTAACAAACGTTGGTTTTCACGAGACTCACCGGCGCATGCGCAACGCCGACATCCTCCCGAAGCTGCTTCCGTCAACTGTTGGAGCAAACTACATTAAAGTGATTTATTATGTTTTGAATATGGATATTTTTCTTACAAAAACGCATCGATTCGCTACAGGAGGACTTTGGGGAAACACTGCATATTATTCAATATTTTAATTTGAATGTCGGATTGAAATGAACGCTATTATTAGAGTAGTTAATCGTTAGCCTAAGCGCGGCTAATGCTAATATAATGAGCATATGAATGAAGTTTCTTTATTAACTATTTAATGCTCCAATAACTTATTACTGTAAAAAACAGGAGGACAATGGTATTTACTATTTTTACACACCAGAAGCTTTTAAATGAACTGTGTAACCAAAATATGCGTGTTGAGAGAATTACAAATTCGGTTTTAGCAGTGTTTGGTAATATCAGTCAGAAGTTTTGGGCTTTTTTTTATTTTATTTTTTTAGCTAAACTTAGTGTTATTCTTGACTGAATAGCTCTAGGGTTTCAAAAGCCGTTTAAAATTAAATATGTACACATTTTGGATTAAATGAAAGTAGTCAAATGTTTTAATTAGCATGTTTTTGTGTTTTGCTTTGGTACCGAAATTGGTACCGAGAACATTTTGGTACCGTGACAACACTACTTGAGGTTGAGTAATTATGGGCTGAATTTTCATTGTTGGTGCACTAACCCTGTCAAGCAATCAGAATCAATAACTCTGACAGCCCTTGTAGTAATAAGAGTTGTTAAGGTACGTCGTATTCAAAACTCAAAGTCCATGTTCAAAATGTGTTTGTGTATATATGAATAGTTTATTTGCACAAAACTGATGGAATGCGTGTTTTGTTAAAAAATGTCCAAAAAAAAAACTGAGCTGATTGCCGTGCATTATTCTCCACATTTAGCGCTATCTGAACCCTAAACATGTTTTGTCAAAAAAGCCGGTATTGTCCACTTTCAAGCCGACAAGTGTCCTTGGTGAGGGAACAATGGTGAGGGAAAAGCTCCGTGTGTTGCGTGTAATCACATCCATACAGTTTATAATAACAACAACAACAACGTTTGTCAGGCAACTACACTGTCATCTGAGGAGATTACAAAGATTAAACGAGTGTTTTTGTTTGTAACTCTGAAACATGAAATGTGGAGTTATCTGCTTTTGCTATAAAACAAACTTTTAATATGTAAAAAAAAAATACAGTTTCAATTAACTTTAATTTTGTAAGTTACCTGTATTTAAGTTACTATTACTCAATCAAAACAACCCAACTGCAGTTTGATTGATATTACTGGGAATGCACAATAAAAAAACATGATTTCTGAAAATAAATAAAAATGGAGTTATCGGTTTTTGCAAATAAACTCTTCATATGTGGTTTTTATTTTATAATATTATTGTATTATAATAAATTTCTTTAACATATAATACATATATAACGTGTTATAATACATTTTTATTTTACACATTTTTACATGCATATTAACATTTTAATATTATATTATACATTTTGATAAAAAAAAAAATTCTGTCTTTGCTGATAACTGGTGTTAAAAATGTACCGTTTTGACAGATTTATTTCTTTATAATTATTAATAATTATCAGACTAAAGCTCCAATTTATTATTTTATTTGCTACCAGTAAAGTTTTTCCAAACATTTATAATTTACAGCAGAAAAGTGTTTAATACCTTTAAAATATTTGGGACCATTTATTTTATTTGCTTCTCATAAATTAGACTGATGCTAATAATGAAAACGAAGCTAATATTTGTTAACAATTCAGATATCATGTCTATATACCCATCTAAGTGATCTGTCGTGTGCCCTTGGCAGAGCTTTCTGTCCCTATTTAAGGACTTTTGGTACTTAATTAGTCTCTCAGTCTGAAGACTGACATCTCTTTACAATGAATGGATTATGTAGGAACATTCTGGGCATGTATAACCCCGATCACATCCTCTGTGCTGTCTGTTTGCTTGTATATTTGACACTCATTGTCTGTGTTGTTGCTCTCAGGTCCAGAAGAGTCCGATCTTCAGGAGAGACGGTGCTGATATCCACTCTGATGTCATGATCTCTGTGGCTCAGGCCATACTGGGCGGCACGGTCAGAGCACAAGGACTCTACGAGAACATCAATCTCTCGGTGGGACATTAAACATGACCATATTGTAAAATTAAAGAAGCAGTTCACCTAAAATAAATTTATGAAAATGTCCTCACCCTCAGGCCATCCAAGATGTAGGTGAGTTTTTTTTCTGCATCAGAACAGATTTGGAGAAATGTAGCTTTACATCACTTGCTCAGCAATGGATGCTCTGCAGTGAATGGGTGCCGTCAGAATGAGAGTCCAAACAGCTGATAAAAACATCACAATAATCCACATTGCTCCGGTCTATCTGTTAACATCTAGTGAAGCGAAAAGCAAAATTAGGATGTTTTTACCTTCAAACTGATGCTTCTGGACAAAATATGAGTCCTCTATTCAAAATATTGCTTTCTCCAGTGAAAACAAAGTTATCTGGTCTGAATCAGGAGAGAAATATGCACAGATCAAGCACTAGTTACAAGTGTAAACAGTCCAAACAAGTTATGGATATGTTGGTGGATTTTAATATGAGAGGACAACAATGGATGGACTTTTTCCACTGGAAGAAACGTTATTATGGATTATAGACTCAAATTTTGGCCAAAGCAATGGTTTAAAGTTCAAACGTCTCGATGGATTTATTTCTTTATAAGCACACAGTTTTTCTCTTCACAAGTAATTAACTGATGGACTGGAGTGGTGTGGATTATTGTGATGTTGTTATATCAGCTGTTTGGACTCTCATTCTGACGGGCCACACATTCACCACAGAGGATATAAGTAGTGAGCAAGGATGTATGCGGGTTTGGGCTAACTTTCTCCAAATCTGTTAAATGAAAAAACAAACTCATCTACATCTTAGATGGCCTGAGGGTGAGTACATTTTCAGCAAATTTTCATTTTTGAGTGAACTACTCCTCAATTTGAGATATTCTTCTGCATATAAAAACAGTTATTCGCTCTTGTAGATCCCATCTGGGATCCAGGCCGACCAGAGGATCCGGCTCTCTGGTAAAGGTATTCCACGGGTCAGCGGCTACGGTTATGGTGACCACTACGCCCACGTCAAGATCAAAATCCCAAAGTATATAAGTTATACAAATGGACTTGTTTTGCTTCTGTTTAAGGTTAAAATGACTGATCCATTCATGTGTCTTCTGTCCAGGATGTTGACAGACCGGCAGCGAGCCCTCATGATGAGTTACGCGGAGGACGAGACCGATGTGGAGGGAACCGTCACTGGAGTGACCAGCACCACTGCAGGTACAGTCATCACTGGAGCAGTGCAGTAGATTAGTCATGTCTAGTATCTGAGGCCTAATGTTACAACCAGTACCTGTCCCTGTCCAGGAGGGGGCAGTAATCAGACCGGCACAGGACACAAACAGAAAGACCAAGGCTTTTTCTCCAAATTACAGAAAATGTTTAGCTCCTCCTGACAGCCACAAACCAGGTAGGCAGATTTGTTTTAAGATACAACTCCCTGAAATCATTTGAATGATTGTAAGGATTGGGAAAACCTGAATAAAGCACTATTTTAGAGAATCAGTACCTGGTTTGTGGCTGTTTGTGAATTCAGTACATTTTAATCATTTTTTTCACAGTGTAAATTTGGTCAAATAAGCACCTTTTAAATTTTAGGATTGGGATCTCTTGCGCTCGGGTGGACATCTGTGGCATTTAAAAGCCCTATTGGATCTCATAGATTCGTTCCTGTATTTGTTTGTTTTTACAGGTAAAAGATCCACTGGAAATTGAGACTTTAGTGGAGATTCAGATTCACGGTAAACCTGATGGACATAGAAGAGAAGCAAGCGAGTCTTCTGCTGCATTGAGTTCATCTTGAACGCTCCTCAGAAACTACAAATGATGAAGAGCTGTGGATGCATTATTGACTTCTAAGAGAAGATCCCAGAGGAATATGATCTACACACATGTACCCGTCTTACCTGAAACTGTGTGATATCAGCCTTAGCGCCAACATGAACTATATAGATCTCGTCTTTGGTCTGTAATTTTACGTTAAGGTTTTACGTAGTCGGGTCTTTCCTTTTCTGATGTTTTGAAGCGATTCATAAACGGATGGGAAATCTTTACTTCAGTAACAATATCATTTCAGAATAAGATCTTTGTTTGTGCGGACACCTCACTGAACGTTACATCCTTCTGCTTGATTAGCAGTGCACAGACAGCTGTTGATATTAAAATCATTTTAATGTGTTGTTGTGGAGTTAAATATGCAATAATAATGAATAAAATCTGTGTGACAACTGTAAATTACTTTGTTGTTGAATATATGGTGTGTGTGTTTTAACCTGGTGCATTATTCACGGGAAAGAAACTGTTTTAGCTTTAGAACAATACTACAAAGTTTGTTAAATATGAAAAACTCAAACTGGTAAATGTTGCTAGTACTTCACTGAAAAATGACATTGTCTTTTTAAAAAAATACAATTTTACACTTAAACCAAATAACTGGGTTTAAAACTACCGTCCATAATCAATATAAATCGTTTTCCCCCCCCTCAATTATGTGTTTGCTATAAAACCAAATTGTCCATAGTAGGACAGCTATATATAAAGTTGAGGTAACAGCAAGTTTAGCATTCTGAAAGATTAAAAACCGCTTTTAAACAAAGTGGACATTTCCTGGTTTGTAGGTTATGCAATTTCTGTGATACACCGTCAGTTGCCATAGAAAATCATTGTAGCTCATCCCTCAGTTTGTAAGAAATAACACAAAAATCGTGTTTACACTAACGCACAAGCCTATGTGACAGGACCCATTTAAACATTAAATATGAAAAGTAAAGCTAAAAGAATTTAAATTGTGCATTTAATATGAGACTAGTTCGATAAAGTCACTTACTAACCTTCTTTGTCCAAAGCTGTAATTCCTTTCATGACCACTCATAATTATAGCTGATACGAATAATGTAAACACTTTAATTACCGTTGAAACCGTTTATTTGAAAAGCGCGCGGTTGCCATATTTCGTTATTTCGGGCTATTTCGTTAAGTCCTAATTTACTTAAGGTTAATTTCATTTTTTTTTAATTATGTGATACAGGACATAATATTATACATATTTAAAAATACAACATTTTGTATAGAAACACTAATACATGATTTAGCAAAAATAGCTACAAGCTACACGTTTTAACTTCTAAATTTTAAGAATGTTTTTCCTAAAAAAAAAAAGATTATGTTATTTTCTCTAGTAACTGACAAGATGACGCACTTGGTGCATAGAGCTTAAAGGTCTAGTTGCACACCCAGTCCAAAATTCTTAATTTTAAATTAAAGTTAAAAAATAAATATGGCCTCACTCACGTTTGGCATCAAAATTTACAACACTGCCTTCCGAAACTTTCGGTCGGTCTTTAAAGGGTCATATGATGCGATTTCAAGTTTTCCTTCTCTTTGGAGTGTTACAACTGATTGTGCATAGATAAGATCCCTGAAGTTGCAAAGACTAAAGTCTCAAACCAAAGAGATATTCTTTATCAAAGTTACAACTCTGCCACGCCCCCCTAAAATGCCCCATTCTAACACGCCCCACATATCTACATCACTATGTGGAAAAATTTGCATAACGCCACCCAAATGTTCAAAAAGGCGTGGTGTCAGTAACGCGCAGTTAGTGAGTGAAGCAGGCATGTCCAGGGAGACCGCTGTGTTTTCTCGGCGAAAGCAAAGCACTTTATTGGCCTTCCGGAAGTAGATGCATTTAGGAATCTGTAAGATTATTTACAACAGAACAGTGATGCATTTTATGGATGACCGTTTCATTGACCTAGGAGAGGAGGTAATTCTGACTTGCTATGACAATCTGGCGCTTCTGAATCAGCTACTGTAAGTATGTTTTGTTATTAGTTTAAGTGTTTGTTATTGACTGTTCAAATGCGGAGGTTTTGCGCATCGTGTGTGTGTGTGCGCACGAGAGAGAGAGAGAAGAGAGTCATCGTGGTGTGTGTGTGTGTGTGTGTGTGTGATAGGGGGGGGCGTGTCCCCCCCCCCCAACCACATCACAGTGGATTCAGCTGTCTTAACTGTGGCTTGTGTACTGCAAACACATACCAGCTTCATCACTGTGTCTGTCACACGACTCTGTTCCGCCTTTCGGGCTCTTTCTTTACATTTATTTTGAAAGATGAAGCTGGCGATTATGGTAAGGGGCGTTACATTTCCGACTAGTGCTTGCGTTGTTCGGCCAATCACAGTGCACTGGGTCATCTGGCCAATCAGAGCACACTGCGCTTGTCGGAAGGAGGGACTTTGTTGAAAACTACGTGTTTGAGAGATGCGGGGCATAGAGGACCTACAATAATTGACAGTATTTGAAAAATAATGTGTTTTTGAACATTAAAACATGTCAACACATTCTGTTACACCAAATAAACAAAATAATTATCTTTAAAACATCAAGGCCCCCCTTTAACAAAAATAGATCGGGTTCGTTTCTCTGCGTTTTCACATCCATAGCAGCATTTTGATAGGAAATAATGACGAATATGAAAAAAAACTAAGAACACACACGACATTTCGACTAAGCGTGCCAAGACTTAACTCTAGATCATGTTCTTTACTAAAAATCTTTATTTTTTAAATGGATAACATTTACTAATTTAAAAAAATGTAGGCTACTTAAAATTGATTACAATAAAACAGACAAACAGTGCATGGCAGCACAGTTGTGAATTATGACTTATTACAGTGAACCAGAGCTGGAATGGAAAATCATCATACAAATGAAAAAGGTAAAAAAAAAACTCCCCAAAAAACCTCTTCTAAGCTAAATTATATAGACACTAAGGAAAATAAAAAAAGTCTAAACCTGTATGTATCTTACACACCAATTCCTCTCATGTGCTTAAAAAAAACCAAAAACAAAACACCCACAAAGTTTGTCAGTAACTCCATAACACAACTGTGCCTAAACCCAAACACAACCAATTAGTCTAATTCTTACGTACAATGGGGGGGGGGGTCCTATTTTTATTGATCTATTATAAAGTAACATGCCTTTGTTTCAAATGTCCAAGTCCTGCTCAAAGCCGTTCATATGTTCGGTCCCTCAGGATTTGGTATTACATGTAACACTCTTCAAGAACAGCTTCATCAGTAAAATGATGTGACTGTGTTAGTTCTTATATAAAACTAAATCATATATGCCTTTCTGAGAAAAATACCGTTAGTTAAACACATGCCTCAGTAAATGAGGACGGATACACAACCCCCCACGATCCTTTTCAAATGCATGCCTTTGTGAACATTGCACATGTTAGTGTGTTAATATGTAACGTCAAAGGGAGCAAAACCATTAATGTCTCCTTTTCATGAAATTATTGCATCCATAAATGTTAATATTATAGTCATCACCAAGTCAGATGAATGAATCACCTAAAGAAAAAAAAATTACTTAAAATCTAGCTTGTTCAAATACAGTATACTAATTCAGCATTGTTCCCTTTTTTAAATTGCTTTCAAATAATCAAATAATATTAGCTTATTGGTTATATATGCCCTCTAGATATCATTGGCCATTTAAAAACTAATTTCAGGTCAACCACTAGTTAAAACTACGAAAGCTTGTTTCTGCCACTGAATAAAAAAAAAAAAAAAAAAAAAAAGGGTAACTGCATAATTTTCTCTCAGCAAATCTTTTTTTTACTGTTATGATTTTAGAATTGCGTGTATCAACCACATTGCTTTTTTCACAATTCTGAGAAAAGAAGTCAGAAAAAAAGCGTAGAATCGCGAGAAAACCGTAGAATCGCGTGAAAACCGTAGAATCGCGAGAAAAACGTAGAATCGCAATAAATTAGAAATGCAACGTTAATATGTCACAATTCTGACTTTATAACTTGCAATTGCGACTTTATTTTTTATTCAGTGGCAGAAACAGGCCTCCATGTGAAACTGGCTCAGATATCTGTTATCAGTGAATCGTAAATCCAGAAATCTTGTGCTTTAACCGTCTGTGTAGAATAACCCTGAATGCCAAGTCTGTAACATATCATGTGTGATGACACAAAAATGACCTTATTGTGCAATTCTTCCATCTTTTAAATTCTAAACCTCTTCAAAAAGGCATTTCTTCATGAACCGGTGTGCCAGTCATTTCTTGACGCAGCATCTCAGTAGTCTTTTCTGTGTAAATGCTGCATGTATGCATAGCATATCTCGTTTAAAAGCATGCTTGACAAATGTGCCAATGGAATCAAGTACTTTTCTGTATAAACATACTCTGAACATGTACAAGTGTGCCAATGTTTTGCATGAGCCTCGTCCTGTTGTACATGCACATTTATGTTACTTTTGTGATATCAAACCTTAAGGGGGCGATTGAGTTTCCTTAACATGAGAAACTGACTGTAGAAGTCATCAATTTGCACTAATGCCCACTATAGCGCCCCTTATGGTGATGCATGAGAATGCAACAATTTCTAAGACGTATGAAATCAAGCTTGCGTAGCCAGAAGTGTATGCATTCACGTACTTGTGTAGAGTATGTTTCGGCCCATAAGTTGACTTGATACTGCAATAAAACTATACAAATACTTTCTGCATATTTCCGCAGCTCTTCTCCAGCCTTAAAGGAGTTCACCTAAAATCAAAATGTACCCACCCTCAGGTCATCCAAGATGTGGATGATTTTTGTTTCATCAGAACAGATTTGGAGAAATGTAGCATTACATCACTTGCTCACCAATGGATCCACTGCAGTGCCTGGTGCGGAGGGCTGTGCAGATGAAGCCCATAGCTGATAAAAACATCACAATAATCCACACCACTCCAGTCCATCAGTTAATGTCTTGTGAAGAGAAAAGCTGTGTCTTTGTAAGAAACAAATCCATTATTTTTAACTTTAAAATATGAGTCCATAATCCATATCATCGCTTTCTCCAGTAAAAAGTCTCTCGTCTGAATCAGGAGACAAATATGCAAAGATCAAGCACCGTTTACAAGCGAAAAACAGTCCAAACAAATATGTTGGTGGATTTTGATGTGAGAGGACAACAGGGGATGGATTTTTATCAGCTGTTTGGACTCTCATTCTGACGGCACCCATTCACTGCAGAGGATCCAATGCTGAGCAAGTGATGTAATGCTGAATTTCTCCAAATCTGTTCCCATGAAGAAACAATCAACCTCTTGGATGGCCTTAGGATGAGGACATTTTCATCAAAGTTTCATTTTTTGGGTGATCTGTTCCTTTAACTTCATCAACACTGACAGGTGCAATAGTAACACCTGCCACAATAAAACACTATGCATAAACTATGCTATCCTGCGTTTAAACAGTCTATGTTCATACATTAAGAATAAATCACATTTACCCAAGAATGAGGGGGCAAATGGGACGCACTAAGAGGGAAATGCGTTGGAATGCCTCACAACTTTAAAGCAGAACAAACCATTTGTTCTCAACTATTATCTGACCCTTTTCTCCTCTCATTGGACCACAGTAGCTCACATGAGGTACCACGCAGCCAATCCGGCTAGAGCAGCGATCCAGGCAGCCAATATGACTTGACCGGAGGGATTTTTAAGCATGCTCATGGCCATCTGACAGATGTAAGATGATCCGCCACTGGCAGCTGAAATAGAACAAATTTAATTAATATATAAACAGTTTCATTTCTTAGGTTAATGCACAGTTTCCCAAACGGGTTGACAAGGGAACTGTAGGGGGTTCGTGAATTGATGAAAAACTCAATTATTAAATTCGAAAGTAAAATTTAAATAGATAAATAGGGCTCCATGATTAATCAAAATAAAAGGGTAACATATAGTGATATAACTTTTGTAAATCAATTGTAAAAATCAAAGGCTGCAATTTAAATATATAAAACATATAATAAGTACTTAAGCATATAGAAATGTTCCACCAAAATAAAAGCCTAAAATTACTATGATTATCAAATATTAGTTTTTTTTTTTTTTTTTAAATTTTGCATTACATTTGTAATTTACAACAGTAATACATTTCTGTCGTAAGTATATGAATTAGAGTTAATTAATATTATATAATAGTATGTTAATAAATTTTTCATTTAAACATTTTTTAAATAAAACCAATAAAAAAATAAAACACTTACTAAAAAAAAGATTAAATATTTTAGTGGTTTACTTGTATGTCATGTGAACGCTTTAAACCATTGCCAGAGAACCATGAATATGCAAATGTTCCATTAAAATTATAAAATATTAAGATAAAAGTAGTTATATATATATATAATATATATATAGATATATATAATATAGATATGATAATATTAATATAAGAATAACATCGTAATCAGGTTTTTTTAATTTTTAACATTGTCAATAAAAATGTGAAAATATTAGACAATCAATACAAAATCTCCTCATTAAACAAGACCTAATTTGAATATATACGTCTATTTAATTTCAAAATTGATTGATTTTTAAATTCATAAACTGAAATATAAATAAATAAACTGAAATATAAATAAATAGATAAATAAACAAATAAACACTGACAAAAAAAAGTTTGTGAACCTCTGGTTTAAAGTGTAATTAAGGTAGGATTAAATAATCTGGTCATGTTTACCCATTTTGGCCGCATAATACGGACACTGGCTGATGTCTCCTTGCATCTCGCCATGAGCACCATGAACAGGAGCGGCATCCAAAACATCATCCTGAAGGCTTTTTCCAACCTCCTCTAGTTCTCCAAAAATCTGCAGGCAACACAAAAAGAGGTTTACGGTAACAGATGAAGGGAAACAATGAGCGAGCAATGAGGAAATGGCAAGCATTTAATGAAAAACTCGTTGTCATGTGCGTTACATAAACACATTCAATTACATCTCACTGCAAACAAACAGACACTTTGTTAAAGGATGCTGGCAAAATGCGAGACACTGTTTTGACCTCGCGGGGGGCCAGGGGTGTTTGGTCCGATGGGGGTAAGGTGTTCAGGCGGCTCAGTGGCTGAGGTGAGGTCTGCTTCGGATGGACACAGCCTGCCAGGCTTTCTGGGACCCTGGATGCACCCAGCCCACGGAGGAGCGAAGAGAACTCCTCTCTTTAAAAAATTACACGTTGCAACACAGGGAAAAAAGGGGATGAGTGGGGAAAAGATGGAGTATAGGAAATGGTAGTATAGTAACAAAGGGGGGACAGGGGGGTGAGGAGGGCAGCGTGGGCGTCAGTTCCAACGCTGTGGTGCAGGGGGGGAGGATCTAATTGATGCGGATCCAGAGCGTATGGGAGGCGCCGGAGAGAGTGGAGGGGGAATGGAATTGTTACATCTGCTTGCGCCACATAATCTCATTGTTTAGTTGAACACCTCCGAGTACAACTGCAGATATAATGATCCTATTTCGGACAGCAAAACGCGGCGGAGATCTTGAGGGGAGAGTGCAAGATCATCGCGGGGGAAAAGGGGGGGAAAGTCGCGGAACGAACAAAAAGGGAAAAGAGGGGGGGAAGAGACAAAGGAAAAAAGGGAGGGAAAAAGAAAGGAGGGGGGGGGAACAAGGGTGTCGATTGGAATCATACAGTTACCGTACTCATCTGCGACAGAGATACATTAAGGGCTAGACATCTGGTGAACGAACTATACAGATCTGAGATGGCGAGCGAACGGAAAAAAAAAAGCAATCAATAAGCGGCAATATTTACGTATTGACATTCTAAATATGTTACACGATCGGGGGGTATTAGTTAAAAGGATGATATGATGGAGCAATCAAGATCGGGCTTCCGGGGGGGAACGAGATGTCTAAGGATTTAGGCAATGCAATTCAAACAACGAATTGTGTCAACACACAGAAAAACGATGAAGTGTCATCAATAACAGTTTGTCCGACACAGACTACGCTTAAAGTTACTACATGTAGAAAATAAAATAACAACAAAAAATAGAAATAACCGACAGGACAAATTAAATACAATGGTAACGAGTGTAGGGATTAGAGGGTGAGATGTCGGAGTTTGAGGGGATTGGGGGACGAAATGTTGAATTAGCGGTGGGATAGGAACAGTGTCAAGAAAGGGCATTTGACACCTTTCTGCATTAGCACACAACAGTAGGATCAAGTCGGGGCGTATAAGACATAATAGTAGAGTATAAAGGCAACATCATGCGGTCTAACTGTTACTGGTGTGCTCGGAAGAATTACATCCTACGCCATTCTAAGAGAGGGCAGGATTGTCGCTCTTATTCAATATACAGTTGGGTACGGGGATGTTATAAAGGCGATGCCTGCTAATGTCGAACATTAAAAGAGAATAGATCTCATAATGTGGGGAGCAAACAGAAGTGTCTCGAAGGCATGTTCCCACGCACTCACTCTAAATAGACTAAAGTGCTCGTGTCTATGTTGGCGGGCTGCTCGCGCCGAGCCATCATGGAATCTACGATCTAGCTACGTAGTCAGGGCTAGATATAGCTTAATTGCTCGAAAGGCGGGTCTTTCACTCCGTGATCGCCGGCTTCTGGTCGCGACGCTTCGCATGGCTCGCTATATTGCTTCACGCATAACTGAAGAAGGACGGTCATTCTCTGTGGCGTTGGGGCATGCACTGTGGTAGTATGGATGAACTATGACGGCAGGTCCGCCAATAAAAGCTGGCTTGATACAGGTACTGATGGCCTGTGTGCGGATGCCTTGTGTCTCCACATGCGCATCGTAGTTCATTTGTGTGTCGGTCTCACAAAGTAGCGTATAGATGTCTTACAGGTAGTAACACTCGTAGCAATCATCCATCAGCGCTACCGTTAGGCTATGAGTCTCTGTACTGCAGTGCGCCGAGTGGTACACACTACTGATCACTCACTCGTGGTCTCAAGATACGGACATTGGCTGGTCTCAAGACATATGAGCAGTTCCACGCGTCTTGGGGAAAGCCTAGAAGCGTAATAAATTGCCGATAACTCACGAGTGGCATACAACTATCGATGCAGTGGTTTAAGGGGGTGTGTGCCGGAAAGGTGCGAAGCTAAGTCTCTCCTTGTTGTGTCCAGAGATGTGCAGAAGGCGGGGCTGGCTGGCGCGGCCGATCACGGTCGACGAGGAAGCGGGGCGAACAAAATGAACTAGTGGTTGTTAATGGCGTGTAGAAGAACTGGATGAGGAAGAGGACAGAAGAACTAGCTTTTATGGTGGGGCCTGTCCAGGAAGAGGAACTAAGGTAAAGTTGTGGCTCATCTGACAGTGGGGCAGTCCGGGACGTCCATAAATGCACAAGACAGTCGGGTTAGACAAGGTGGTCTGACTCACATGCCTACTAAAGTCGTTGTTATTTAGATAAATAATTACACTGTGGGAGTGTAAGCCGACTTGACGGAAAGTTGCAAGCAGAGCGTGATTGATTTGGGCAGTGTGTACTTCAAGCAGCGCTGTATTGTTTGTCAATGATGGTTCTGAGACGGCGATCACAAAGCAGACAGGGTTTTATGTTTCCTGGCCTGCAACGCAGCTGTAAAAGACAGTATAAGTCATTATAATTTGTAGTTATGTCCCCACTGGATGCAACAAGTGCTTTGTTTGTAATGGGTTTTATTGTTTTGTCTTGTCACCCGGAAAAAAAAAACCACATGGAAACCATAGACTGTATGATTGAACACAGTATGTGAGGGGCGTAACATTTCTGTAACAATTTAAAACAAAATTGCCCGTAAAAAAAAAAAGAAAATTATTAAATTAATTTGCATAGGTCTATTTCATTGCATGTCTAATTAATTAATTAACATATGTATATTTAATTTCAAAATAGAAAAGTGAGCATTTTGATCAAACATCACCAATACATTCTAAAGCCCCGTTCACACCAAGATCGATAACTATAAAGATAACGATATTATCGTCCACACCAGCGAACGATATCGTCTGTTTATTCTAAGCGCACACGCGTCTGCCGCTTTAAATTCTCGAGCTCGTTACAGCAGGATTGATTCTGATTGGCTCTCAATGTTTTTATCATTCATCACATGGAAAAAAATCGTTCTGGAAGTGATTCCAACGATATCGTTCATCTGTCGCATTTACTCTTTACTATAAGTTGTGGTGCGTGACTCGGCGAGTTGCGTGTGTAAATAGGAATTGAGGATATGTGCAAATTGTTAAAAGACTATAAATACGGTTGTATCGTAGTAATGAGACTTTAAGGTCTGCTGTCATTGATGTGTAATGGTGAAGGCGAGGCCGGTGTAAACAGGTGCACAATATAGTATCTAAATACCATAGTAAAATAGTAAGTAGTCGAATTAGAATGGGCAGCCGGTGGCAAAGGCGGCTCGTGCGGCGTGTCGTCGAGGGAGGTGTAGGAGTGTCTGAGAAAAAGGGGGATGGAAGTAAACTGTAGTAATAAGGGTATGTGAATCTAGAAAGGTATAGAGACAAGTGAAGAGGAAGGAAGCAAAGGGCAAGACAGGGGGGAAGGACAGGGGAAAAGGAAAAATGTAAAAAAAAAATAATAACTCAAGAAGGGAGACGCGTGGATCGACGTGGAAGGTCGTGTCGAAGTGGGGGGTGATAATGTACGACTTACTTAAGTATCTATATAATAATACTAAATATATATCTCTACTTTAACATATGCAGTCCTAAATTAGATATCACAATTATACATTTGATTGAATGAATGGTAGTTCAAGCAAAAAGATGCATCTGCCCTCATCTAAACATTGTGTATGTTGAGATGCTAATCTATATACCACGAGCGCAGTAAATTAGTGCATACCAATTACATCCGATTATTCTCTGTCCGAATTTAGACAATATAGCTAATTTAGTCCGGCATTTGAGCAACACGTGACCAGGGTTCACCTCGAACTGCCTCCACAACAGCGCTCATCTCCCTGTCCCAACTGTGAACTTGCAAGGCTTTGTGGGACCCTGTCGCGGAAATGCACCGGTAACTGGGACTAATCACTGCAATTAAATATGTGTGTGTCTGTTCGTGCACATGGGAGGATCTCTCAGCATCGGTTCAATATGCATCCGATCTGCGTTGTAGATAACTCCCGTCTAGTTTGACAAGTGTCATTGGTCGGGCTGTGACATCGCGCAGTCTTATATCTGGTGCTACAGAATGTTCTACGTTAGCTCTCCCGCGGATGGGAGGCGCAGGCTACTCATGTGGCGCGACTGTGGTCACCATGATAGACGCGATGAACGGATCAGATAACTAGTCTGAGACCACAAATGGGGTTCCAGATGTCTGCGCATGTTAGCGGATGTATGATGATAGTATGCGTGAGGGCATACACCTAGATTCCAATGCGGCTAGGTTCCGCTCTCGATACAGTCTGCATGGCGACCTAGCCGCTCCAACGTAGCGCTGCGTGTCCTCATAAGGGAAAGAGAGGCTGTCTCTGGTCCCTGCCAGCGCTCACCATAGAAGTACTGCATGTCCCGAGCCAGGAGCATCCCGCCTGTGCATCTCATTGAGGGAAGTAGAGCGTCCGCCAAATCAGAGAGCTCCTTGTTTCTGCTCCTCTCGGCTCTTGCCATCGCCTAGTAAGTGAATAATAGAGCCACGTGACCGTGAGCTGCGACACAAACCCAGATAAGAGATCACAATCAACGTCAACTAAACCGATGTCTTTGTTTTATTTTCGGTGAAATAAAGTTTAATAAAATAGAAATAGGTCTAGATAAAAAGAAAGATGTTGCCCTTGGCAATAACCTAATGAAAATAAATAGAAGTGGAAACTTAAAGTCTAAATAAGAATATTTCAAGAAACAAATAATAAAATAAAAGTGACAAAAACACATTACATTACTTAAACCTTAACTAAATTTAAATAAAAGAGCTAAAATAATCAATTAAAACTATACAAAGAAGCCCAACTTTAATTATAATATTATAATAGTCTAGGTAAATACTAGTAAAATAGCGTTAAACGGTATTAAGTATCATTGAATATGCTATTATTTTATTTTATTACTGCTTATTTAATCTAATTATATATTACGAAATTTTTCCGTAATTGCTATGTGAGTCATTTCAGCTTAGAGAATTTTATTTGAATTTTAATCATAATTATTAAGTTTCTTGGAAATCCCTCTCATATCGCTAATTATTTTGTACACTGCAGAATATATACTCAAAAAGAAAATGAGAACTTATGTTCTGTGTCCACCTACCATGACTAACATATAAAAATATTAGATATTCAAACAGTTTTCTTAAAATCCCTTTAGTAAAATGGTACTCGTTCCGGTCCTTGATTCTGATTGGTTGAGCCATGTTCGAAGCTGTAGTAAATTACTCTACAAACACACACCTTTGTTTACTTTTGTCATTTGTACACTTTGTTGCAACCACAACTGTTTCTGAGGAACTACATTGTTTAGTGGAAGAATTATGTTTTTATTATCATTACACTTTATTTGCTCTGTGTTATTCTGTGAAACCTTACTACGTATATGGAATAACCGTTTTATAAAAGCAATAATCCGCTTCGCGTCGTGCCTAACAATGCCCCTTGGCTGTTATAAATTCACTGTAAACCACGGCTTCTTGGGGCTTATTGCTTTATTTTAATATATTATTTATTATTTCAGTTCACATTTATTTCAGGTAACGAAAATGTTTTATTTTATTGTTTTATTTTTAGTTTTGATTTTAGTTGCAGCTAACAATAATAACCCTGGGTATGTGGACGCTAACTATTCCAAGTCTATCATTAGAAGTATAAGGGATTTTCCCCGCTAGTTTATCGTCCGCCAGACAAATAACATACATCAAAAGTAATACAAGTAATAAATCAGATCCCAGCACATTATGAAAGTGAAATGTGTTGTGAATGGCATTTCTAAATGGTCTTTAAAATCCATGTGCCTTAAAGAGCTCTTTGCGGATGCGTCCCCTCAGGAAGTCTTTGACAAACTCAGTGTTTTCGGCCTTCTCGTGAACTTCTTTGGTTCCGGCCGCCAACATCTCTGAGAGATCTGTAGGCCTGAAGGGATCAGATGACATTCAGGGTTCGGTAATGAAACAAGCACTGAAACTATTTTAGTATTATTTATATACTATATGTATGTATCAGTGCTTTGGATTAGGCTCTTCTTATCTATTTATACAATATATAGAATGAGTGATAGTCATCTAATATTAGATTTGATAATCTATTTGCGCTTTATTCAATAACGAAAGCAGTTTTCATTATTTTTCTCTGTAATAACAGCACTGCACTGACACAACTCAAGCAGTTCTCAGAGGAAAGCCGCTCTCGATTGTCTTGTGTAAACCTGAGGACAGTGACGCCTCCCTCCTGACACACGACTCCTCCTCCATTAGCTGTGCTCTTCCCGTCAGCAGCATCTTCTGTCCTCATAGCACTCATTCCATGCGAGCTTGTGTGGATCTCCTCTGACTGTGCTCAAACACATTCACGGAACAACCTCCATACGCTTCCTGGTACACACTCAGATCACACACTCAACATGTCCCCTCCTGCTCCTCAAACAGCCCTATTAAACTCATCGCTATCTTAAAAATTTGACTGTTCAATCCTGGCAAACTCTCTCATTTCACACTAACTGGATGCCATAATCTATCTATCTACTTACCGTTTTATCTATCTATCTACTTACCGTTTTATCTATCTATCTTCTATCTATCTACTAACTTACCGTCTTGAATCTAAGTATCGTATCCTATGTCTATCCTAGCGCATACGCTCCTACCCGTTTTATCTATCTATTATCTCAAACTCATATCCACTTCCGTTTTATCTATCTATCTATCTATTTATTTTTTTATCTATCTATCTATCTATCTACTTACCATTTTATCTATCTATCCATCTATCTACTTACCGTTTTATCTATCTATCTATCTTTCCATCTATCTATCTTACCATGTTTACTCTTCTATCCCTCTATCCCTCTACGCAGTCATTAGCTATCTATCCCATGCTACTCTACTTACGCATTTTTATCTATCTATCTATCTATCTACTTACCATTTTATCTATCTATCCATCTATCTACTTACCATTTTATCTATCCATCTATCTACTTACCGTTTTATCTATCTATCTATCTACTATACCAGTTTTTTTATCTATCTATCTATCTATCTACTTACCGTTTTATCTATCTATCTACTTACCGTTTTATCTATCTATCTATCTATCATCTTCTTCTATCTATCTACTTACCGTTTTATCTATCTATCTACTTACCGTTTTATCTATCTATCTACTTACTATCCTACTTACGCGTTTTTATCTATATATCCTATCTATCTACTTACCGTTGTTATCTATCTAGGCTATCTCTCTAGCTGATCTACTTACCGGTTTTATCTATCGATCTATCGTCTCGATCTACGCTGTTTTATCTTCTAGTCTATCTATCTATCTATTCTACTACCGTTTTATCTATCTATGCTAATTACTATCTATCTACCCTACCGTTCTTATCTATCTATCTATCTAATCTCTTACAGGTTTTATGGGCTCAATCTATTCGATCTATCTACTAACCTTTATCAATATCTATCATCTAGTCTACTTACCGTGTTTAGTCTATCTTTCCATCTTGCTACTGTACCTGTTTTATATATCTAGGTCCCATGCTATCTACTACCGTGTGTTATCTATCTATCTATCTATCCATACATCCATCCATCCATTTTATCTATCTATCGCCTCTATTCTGACTTACCATTTTATTATCTATCCATCTATCGTATCTCCATATTTATCACAGGGAAAGGAAAAAAAAAAAAGAAAAAAAAAAAAAAAAAAAAAAAAAAAAAAAAAAAAATAAAAAAAAAAAAAAGAAAAAAAAAAAAAAAAAAAAAAAAAAAAAAAAAAAAAAAAAAACAAAAAAAAAAAAAAGAAAAAAAAAAAAAAAAAAAAAAAAAAAAAATATCTATCCATCTATCTACTTACCATTTTATCTATCTATCCATCTATCTACTTACCATTTTATCTATCCATCTATCTACTTACCGTTTTATCTATCTATCTACTTATCTACTACCTGCTTTTATCTCATCTATCCATCGATGCTACTTACCTAAGTAATTCTCTATGCTTATTGCTATCTCATGCTATCTTAGCTACCGTTTTATCTACTATCTATCTACATATCTCATCTATCTATCTATCGTCTACTTACGTTTATCTATTCGATCCATCTATCTCCTACTTACCGTTTTATCTATTTATCTAGTCTATCTAGCTTACCGTTTTGATGCTATATAATTCTATCTATCTACTTTACCGTCGATTATATACTTATCTATTCTATCTATCTATCTACTCTACTTACCGTTTTATCTATCTATCTACTTACCGTTTTATCTATCTATCTATCTACCTATCTACCTATACCGTTTTATGCCTATCTTATCTATCTATCTATGCTACCGTTTTAATCTATCTATCTATCTATCTATCTACCGTTGTATCTATCTATCTCACTACTGACAATTTTTTATTCTATCTAATCTACCTACCTAGGCCGTTTTCATCTATCTATCTCATTCTGTGCTATTAACTAAAACTGTTAAAA
>JADLZN010006348.1:0-32572 GCA_018155175.1 Sinocyclocheilus anophthalmus
AATGAAAGAAGTCCTCCACACTCTCGTCTTCCTGTTTGACTTTGACTCCCAGCGGGCGGCCGCAGCGCTCAAGCGGGCCTGAGGGCAGAAACTTCGCGCTAGAGGAGAGAGACTGGGGCAGTTTAGTGTTTGTCGACAGAGCCTGCGGCAGTTTGTTCCCGAAGTCCTAAAACAGAGTGAATAACATCACACACACCGCGGCCGCTGACAGCACAACAAACAAGAGAGCGAGAGATACAGAGAGAGAGAGCCGCTGAATGCGAACAAACCTTCCGCAGATTAAACTCATTCAAACAGCGCATTCAGCAGCTTAAAGCGCCTTCATCCCCGTTTATCGAGCAGCGTGAACTATTACAACCACGGAACACTCACCAGATCCATCCTACTCGGCCATTTGTGTAAATTATCAGCGAAATTCATCGGTGAGCAGAACAAGCAGAAATGTAATATTCACCGGAACTCGTTCCTGTTTCTGACGAGCACAACAAACAGCAGCGCCACCTGCTGCCAGCGGAGGAGACCACAACACACAACTCTCTCACTCTCTCTCTCTCTCTCCTCTCTCTCTCTCTTTCTCTCTCTCTCACACTCACACACACAGTCTCTCTCTCTCACTCTCTCTCTCTCACACACAAACCACACACACACACACACCACACACACACACTCACTCACTCACTCTCTTACTCTAAACACAACAACACATCCCACACACACACACACATCACTATCTCACTTTTTCTCCGCGCTCTCTCTCCTATTCTCACACACACCCCCTAACCACACCAATCACCCTCTCCTAACTTCTCTCTCTCTCTATCTCTCTCTCACACCCACACACACACACACACACACCCTACATCACACACACACTCAACCTCTCTCACTCTCTCCTCTTCTTCACAAACAAAACTCACACACACACCACACACACACCACAAACACACACACTCACCCTCTCACTCTCCTCCTCTCTCTCACACTCACACACCACACACCACACACACACACACCACACCACAACACGCCACTCCTCGCTCACACACACACACACACACACACACAACACACACACCCCACACACACACTCTTTCTCTCTCCTCTCTCTCTACAATACAACACACACAAACATCTTCTCTCACTCTCTCCTTCCTCTCCACACACACAACACACAACCTTCACATCCTTTCCACTCTCTCTCGCTCTCTCTCTCACAACACACAAACAAACACACACACCACACTCACGCTCTAACTCTCTCTCTCACACACAACCAACACAAAATCACCCACCCCCAACATCCAACTATGCTCACTCTCTTCTCTCTCACACACCCACACTCACTTCTCCCTCTATCTCCGTCTCTCTACACACCACCACACCTACCACACACACTCCCACACTCTCTCACTCTCACTCACCACACACCCACCACACACACACACTATCTCTCTCTCTCTCTCTCACACAAACAAACACACACACACACACACACACACACGCACTCTCTTTCTTTCACACACACACACACACACTCACTTCTCTCACTCTCTCTCTCCCACCCAAACACCAACACACACACACTCACTCTTCCCACTCTTCTCTCCTCCTCCTCAACACACACACACACACACACCACACACACACTTTCACTCTCTCACTCTCTCTCTCACCACCCACACACGCCTCTCCTATATCGATTTCTCACACCACACACCACACAACACACACCAACCCTCACTCCTCTCCACTCTCTCTCTCACACACACACCACCACACAATCCACCTCACGCTCTCATCTCTCTTTCTCAACACACACACACCAAACACACACACTCACTCTCCCACTCTCTCGCTCTCTCACACACACACACACACAAACCACACACACTCACTTCTTCTCTCTCTAACACACACACACACCACACACACACACACACTCACTCTATCACTCACTCACTCACACACACACATTACTCGATCTCTACTCACTCCTTCCCCACTCTCTCTCTTCACACACACACACACAACACACACACACTCCACTCTCTCACGCCTCATCTCACACACACCACCCACACACAAACACACTCGCTCTCTCTTCTCTCACACACACACACACACACACACCACAATCACTCTCCACTCTCTCTCTCACACACACACACACACACACTCAATCTCTCTCTCTCTCTCTCACACACTCTCACCCACACACACTCACTCTCTCACTCTCTCTCCACACACACACACACACTCACGCTCCCACTCTTCTCTCTCACACACACACACACACACCACACACACATCACACCTCCACTCTCTCCCTTATCTCTCTCACCAACACAACACACCACACACACACTCAACTTCTCACTCTCTCTATCAACACACACACACAACACACACTTCCACTACTCCCACACTCTCTCTCTCTATCACACACACACACCACCACACACCCACACACCCACCTCACTTCTCTCTCTTATCACACACACACACACACACCACACTCACTCACTCACACACACACACTCTCTCACACACACCACACACACACACACACAAACAACACAACACACACACACACACACAAACACTAAAAATACACGCCACAATATATAAACACACAACACACACTCACCCTCTATCTCTCCTTCTCTCACCACACACACACACACACCACACAATCTCTCTCTCTCTCTCCGCTCTCTCTCTCTCTCTCTCTCTCTCACACAAACAACACACACACTCACTCTTCTCTCTCTCTCACACACACACACACACTCACTTCTCTCCTCTCTCTCTCTCTCTCTCTCTACCACACACACCACAAACACTCACTCTCTCACTCTCTCTCTCATCTCTCTCTCTCTTCCTCTCACCAAACAACCCACTCAACTCCACTCTCTCCTCTCTTCTCACACACCACACACCACACACACCACTCTCTCTCTCTCCTCTCTCTCACACAACACACAACAACAACAACACACAACAACACACAACACACAACACACACACACACTCACTCTCTCTCTCTCTCTCGCACACACACACAAACACACACACTCACAACACGCGCGCTATAACACCTCACACACTCTCTCTCTCGCTCTCTTTTCTCGCAAACAAACACACACTCAATATCTCTCTCTACTCTTCCTCCTCTCAAACACAAACAACACTAACTCTCTCACCTATCTCTCGCTCATCTCGCTCTATCAAACATCCACACACCTCAATCTCTCACCCTCTCTTATATCTATCTCTCTCTCTTCTCACAACACACACACTCACCACTTATACTCTCTCTTCACAAACACAAACTACAACACACTCACTCTCCTCTCTCTCGTCTAACACACACACACACACACACACACACACACACACATCACTCTCTCTCTCTCTCTCTCTCTACAAACACACACCACACCACACACAACGCGCGATATAACACTACTCAAACACACTCTCTCTCGCTCTTTATCTCAAAACACACACACATCACTCTATCTATCTCTCTCTCACAAAAAAACACTCACACACACGCGCACTTATAACACTCTCACACACTCTCTCTCCGACTCTCCTCACACACACACACAATCACAACACACGCGGCGTATAACACTCGCACACATCGCTTCTCTCTCTCTTCGCTCACACAACACACTCACACAAACGCGCAATATAACACTCTACAACTCTCTCCCGCTATCTCTCTCACAACAACAAACACAAACACCACACACTCAACTCTCTCTCGCTCTCTCTTCTCACACACACAACTCACACAACGCGCACATACACTATACACACTCTCTTCTCCGCTCTCTCTCTCACACACACACACTCACACACACGCGCGCTATAACACTCTCACACACTCTCTCTCTCGCTCTCTCTCTCACACACACACAACACTCACAACCGCGCGCGATAACACTCTCTAACAACTCTCCTATCTCTCTCTCTCTCCACTCTCACACAAACACTCTCTCTCTCAACTCTCAAAAACACACCCTCTCTCTATCTCTCTCACACACACACACACACTCTCTCACACACACAATTGATTCCATGCTTTTCTTGATAGCAAGTTCACTTCCTCCAAACGAAAAGTGTTCCTCCTACACTGGAAAAAAAGAGATTTATCTAAACTACAACCATGTTTTTTGCAGAAGAACAACAGTGTCTTGTCATTGCCTCAATATCATTAGGGCCTGAGCACCGATGGAATTGCTCGGTTTCTTTTTCTTCTCCAAAATAAATAGCATTTTTGAGGGCCTAAACATGCTCGAAAACTTTGCACACGCCTTAGAAGTGGCGAAAATTTACATCTGATTTGGGTTTCAGAAGTGGGTGTGGCAAAAAGGCTCAATAGCGCCACCTATAAGTCAAGTCAAGTCACCGTTATTTATATAGCACTTTTTACAATGCAGATTGTGTCAAAGCAGCTTTACATTATTAAACAGGGAAATAGTGTTTGGAAATAGTATTTCTAGTATTCTCCTCTGGGCCTGGCCAGACGAAACCAGCAGTTCAGTTCCAAGCTGCAGCAAAGTCACATTGTACAGAGGACTCAACTGGCTCCTGTGGTATTGTCCCGGTGGCCGTCTAGGAGAAAAGGTCTTCACTGGGGATCCGTCTCTGGAGCTCATCTTGTTGTCCTGATCTCTGCTGATATTCAGGGCTGTATAGGTCCTCTCTAGGTGCTGATCCACCATCTGATCTGGATACAGACTGGATCTGGTGGCTACGGTGACCTCGGAATAAGAAAGAGACTAATATTAGCGTAGATGCTATTCCTCTAACGATGTGACAAGTATACTGTATATATATCTATGAAATTTCAATGAAGTGCCCCTTGAGCTATGTTTCACATACATGCACAACATTTGGTAGACACATGTAACTCACCAATACCTACAAAAAAGTCTCCTGGTACAAGTCTGAAACCCAACAGGTACATTTCTACTTTTCTTGACAGGTTTTGTGATGTTTTTGCCATTTTCAGGCACTGTATTAAACGAACTCTTCCTAGAGATTTAAACAGATCATTACCAAATTTGGTCAGTGTACTCTAAAGCCCTTTGTGACGTTAAATTGCGAAGATCTTGAGTTTTCGTTGGAGGGCGTGTGATGTTTCGCCATGGGAATAGGAAGTTGTTATAATTTCACACGTTCAATAAGAGTCCTGGCCTGAACACATTAAAGGCCAAATTCATTTATAACCATGCGCCAACCAGTTGGCAGGCAGGAAGTTTGGAACATAGAATGACCTGGACATATTCCTTCTAATATGTACCACTTGTCTGGTTCCATTTAATGTGTTTTTTATCAGCATAAAAATAAATTGTGCATTTGTATTAGCATAGTATTTTCAGTGCATACAAATAAATTACTGAAATAAAATATTAAAGCAACATAGAGTAAAACGAGGTTTTCCCTTCTCATTGAAGTTTGAACTGCACAGTAAGGATAGATCAACAAATTTTGTCCTGTATTTACCCATCAGCTGGGCTACAAACCACACAAACTGGGCAGCGTTTGCAGTGTTGCCCTGCAGCGCCATGCACACGCTTGTGAACTGAACTGATGGATGCTGGCTGCAGTGACGGACGGTGGGCCGATGCATATCTCCCTGATAGCACACGCACATCACCTCTATCTGACCTCTATCTGGCCTCTATCTGACCTCTGCATCTACATCTACGTCTAAAGGACATTCAGATGTCAAATAGATGTCTTTAAGATGTTTATGATTTAGAATGTATGTAAAACTGACATCTTACAGACGTCTGTCAGATGTTTGTACACAGCAGATGCTTTCCAGATGAAGCGATTTTTAACAGACATCTTGCAGACGTACGTGTCTCTACTGACACAATTATAAGTGCTTTCAAATTATAAGCTACACAGTATATACAATGTGTCAGTATAGCTCTCTTATACTACAGAATGAAAAATGTTAATTACATCTTAAGATATATATTGTTGAAATGTATTTAGTTTGTAGACAGATAAAGTGTTTATTCTGGTCAAAATAAACACAAGTTGTTACAATAACCAACACACTGAAAGAAAAACATCAAGAGACAAAATACAATGTATACATAAAATGTATATTTGATGATTTAGAAGAGCAGTCTCGTCTGGATCTCCGTGTCCGCCGCGGCGCTCCGTACTCGAGCACAGACCGAATGCACGGAACCAGCGGCTGTCTGCGGCGCTGCTCGGTAATCAGCCGCACCGTGGCTCCGTCGTCGGCTCGAGCTCGTGTATTATATTGAGGGTAAGTCTGATTAAATACGCAAGGAATGATTATCGTGCCGATGTCTGCAGTGTGAGCTCCAGCACAGCATCAGGCTGTCGGGCGCTGCGTCGCTGTGACTCCGGATCCGACGCGAGCTCCGAACACTGCAGCGGCTCGAGCTGGACGGCATTTTATTCTCCAGTGAAAGCTGCATGCTCGGCTTATTTGCCCAAAACGAGCCGCAGTTTGATGTTTCCAGGAGCAGGAGTGAGTTGATCGGCTCGGCAGAATCATCTGACACTAAAGCCTTCTTCCTCCTGCCTCATCATCATATCATCATCATCATCATCAGGACCACAGAAAAGACTGGTACAATACAGTCATTTACAAATGAAGCTTATAAGGCCTGGAACAGTCATGGAAACTAATGCAATCTCAAAATGGGAATTTGCGTAGTGAATTTTTCTTGTGTAAAATAGATCAAATAAAATGATGATATGGAAAAAAGATAATTAACTGGTCAAAGCTGCATGAACTGCTGTCAAGGTGTGATGTTTCCTGCCAGTCGCTGATATTATTTGTATGAATCTGTATTTATTCTCTGTAATTCACTTCTTCAACTAGATGATGTTATGAAGCATCGTTGATCCCAGAGGGAGCCATTTAGATTCAAAACTGCAGCATTGTTTTGGAAGAGAAAAAAGTCCCTTAAGAAAAGTCATGTAAATAAATTGTGCTTATATATATAGAGAGAGAGAGAAAGCAGACGTTATTATATGGTGATAGTTTATAAAGTCAGATTTTAATGGGCATAAACGTTCTGTCCTAAACCTCGAATGCAGGCTGAGTCTGTGGCATGTCCACCCCGGAGCCCCCGTTAGGAGGCACGCCCTGCCCGGGGCCCTCGCCTGGTCCGGGCCCGTCTCCAGGGGCCATGCTGGGGTCCGGACTGTCCCCTGGATCCTCACACAGCATGATGGGCCCCAGTCCCGGACCAGCCACTTCCACAGGACTCTCCTTTCCTCCGCAAGCGCCTGCGGGATACAGCCAGGAGAGTCTGCACCAGATGCACAAGGTGGAGGTCTAAACCAGCCTCAAAGCCCAATAGCAGAGGTCATATCTCTATTAATGTCTTTCTTTGTCCTAAAGCCGGTGGAGGAGAACCTTTCAGAAGACGCTCGCTTCACTCAGATGAAGGTGGTTCCGATGAGGATGACCCGTCCAGGGAGCCCGATGGACCAGCACTCGCAAGGTAACGCACCTCATGCTCCTCACCAGCAGCAGAATAATGAAACCACATTTATTTATTTATCTTATATGCACTAAGCTACTGAGCTATGCTTTGATGCAACCTCCCAACTTTTCTCCTTTTTAACAAAATGTGCTTTTTTTTACCTTGGACTGTAATATAATTTTAACTTTTTCTTTAACAGCATTCAAGGTGTTTTTAACATTTCAAAACACATGATCATGTTAGCAGACAGATTACACTTTCACATGTGGCCAACAATTCCACAACAAATATAAAATATCATAATGAAATATCAAAATATTCATTGACGGTGGTGACGGGAAGAGGACTTTGCGTTATTTTAACTATCTAATGCAGTTAATCAGCTCGATATGATTAAAACAAAAACAACAGTGAGAATGTTGTTGTTTATAAAGCTTTTATTCAAGATTCACATTTAAGCATTTTAGTATATCATTGGAACACAAATGATCTATTTTCTCTCATCTCAGAACAGTATGTCTTGTATAAGTTTTAAAAACTGTTAAATGAACAAATAAAACAATTAGTTGTTACCTCTATCCATTACAGATTAACATTCTTAACAAATGATCAAATGGATCGGAATACAAAAAAACTGTAGTATGTAGATATTTTTATCCGGTGGTTCCTGTGGTCCGCAAGCTAGCTCTGCTAGAAGTGATGACTGTCAATCCACAAAAGCAATATCTGCTGTATATTTAGTATTTATACATTATTAGAAAAACAAAACATCCCAACCGAGACGATGTGTTACTGCAGTGTGTCTCCTCCTGCAGGATTCCCGTCTCCGCTGGGCTCTTCAGAGCTCGTGTCCAGTCCCGTGTCCGGTCCTCTCCTGTCCACCTCCGGCTCTAGCTCTGCCTCGCTGGACGGTGTGGACAGCCAGAGCCTCCCGCAGCAGAACCGTCCGGTAAGCCAAAGCGCGGCCCCGGGCCCCAGCGGCTCCTCCGCTCCGACGCCCTTCAACCAGAGCCAGCTGCACCAGCTGCGGGCGCAGATCATGGCGTATAAGATGCTGGCGCGCGGGCAGCGTCTCCCAGAACACCTGCAGATGGCGGTGCAGGGCAAGCGGCCCATGCAGGGATGCCCAGGGGGGGGGGGGGGGGGGGGGGGGGGGAAAAAACGTCTCTGACCAGCATGCCCCCCGGCCGCGCGAGCGCCGGCTTCAGCCGAGACAGGTGAGCAATCTGAATCTTAAAACACCAACACACACACACACACACACACCCGAATCACTGATGATGGGACTCTTTATCTGAACACGAGGTACGTACTGTAATGTTTCACTGGTTACAGACCGCAGGGTTGGGCAAAATTTAGTTTATTTAAAAGAATTTAGTTATTTGATTTCATTTGAATTGAATTAAATTGGTCCCGTAGGAGGTTGAACTGAAATGGCAGGAAGATGAACTGACTGAGAAATGTCATTAATCTAATGTAAATTCTGTGACATTGTTTAATAGTGACATCATTCATTGTCATTAGTCGGATTTAAGATGAATTTTAAAGGGGTGGTTGACTGTTTTTTTTTTTATAGGCTTGATTGTGTTTTTGGGGTGCAGTGTAACATGTGTTCATGCTTTGTTTAAAAAAAAATAACAGCATTGTTCACTTATTTTACCTTTATTCTACACCGCTGTCTCATTGTCATTTAAACGGCTGGTTGACGTCCTCTTTCTGTGACACCACTCCCTCTTAACTACACAATGGGCTTAGATCAGTTAGCTGGCCCAGTGTATATGATTCGTTAACCGTGTATCGCACGTTGTCGGGAAACGTCACGCCCCTCACCATTACAGGCAATAGTTGCATGTGCTTTGTTCCCGGGGGCGGGGTTTATGTTAATTGCAGGGTTTGTGATGTCACCAACCCGGGAAATAGCTTGTTGTAGTCCCTACCAGTCGTAATTGTAGGCATTAAACAGACTTTTCTTTAAAGACAATATGCCATTTCCATAGAACTCTCAGTTTATGTTTTCGTTTACAGATATTTTTTTATGCTCAAACAGTAACATTACACTCTAACTAAAGTTAAAAAAGTGAAATCGCAAACTACCACCCCTTTAATTCTTTAAAGACTCCAATGAAATGTATAATACAAAAATTGCACGTTTTACAAATTTTGTATTCATTTGATTTAATTTCTCGGTCCTTAAAAGTCACAATTCACTTCTGTGTGTAACATCGCTCCTAATTCAGATTGAGTGTGTTTCTGAACGATTCTGGAGTGGAAGTGTGTTGAACATTCAGCGGTGCTGCACTCGTCTGTGGTGACTTTAGTAAAGGGTTAGTTTGTGCCGGTTGCTCCGCAGGGATGGTGGGACCCAACATGCTTCCTCCTGGACCTTCTGGAGTCCCGGCTGGTGTTCAGGGCCAGAACCACAACGGGCCCCCGAAACCGTGGCCTGAAGGTGAGAGCGCATCCATGAACTTCTTCTGGTAGCACGCTTCTTCTGGTAAACCAGCCTGTGATGATGTGTGTCTGTGTGGCAGGTCCTCTGGTCAATGCGGCGACCCCCTCGAACGCTCCTCAGAAGCTGATGCCGCTGCAGCCCACCGGACGCCCCTCTCCTGCACCCCCGTCTGTGCCACCGGCCGCTTCTCCGGTCATGCCACCCCAGACCCAGTCTCCAGCACACCTGGGCCACTCGTCTCAGCCCGCCACCATGGTGCCGCTGCACCAGAAGCAGAACCGCATCACGCCGGTTCAGAAGCCCTGCGGTCTAGACCCAGTGGAGATCCTGCAGGAGAGAGAGTACAGGTGAGTCCTAGCCCTGACCCTGACAGAACCGCAGGCGGAGAACAAACGATCGCTCTCAGAGAACACTGCCACCACTGCTCGTTAAACCAGCCTCCTCTAAACCAAAAGAAACGACGCTTTTTCAGGCTTCTAGTGAACCTGCACTGAAGTGATTTACTCGGTTATCTGTTCTTAACTCTTTCCCCACCAAACATCCATTTTCATGCTGTTATACACTAGGGGGCGCTATTACACATCTTCCGAATGAGTACAAAACCTCCCGAACAAAAAACTGGTGGAGAAAGAGTTAATACAGGTACATAGATTTCAAATCACTGTGATAGAGTTTAAATATGTACCGTTTAACTGGAAAGGCAGACTGCACGTATTCAGGATTGTTGGTGATAGTTGGTGAGTTTTTCAAGCACAAATCGGCTCGTTCGTGCAGACTACACCGGCTCAGTCTCACTGCCGAGTGGTTCCTGGACTTCTGATGCTTTGTGTCTCTGCAGGCTGGAAGCTCGTATCACTCACCGTATTCAGGAGCTGGAGAATCTTCCAGGGTCTCTTGCTGGAGATCTGCGCACCAAAGCCACGATTGAGCTCAAAGCACTCCGACTGCTCAACTTCCAGAGACAGGTGATGAACCCGGACTGACGCTGTGATCCACATCAGTCTACTGACATATTCCACTGCATCAGTGCATCTGTTGTACATCCTCTGCTAAAGCGCTCTGATGTTCATCTGTTTGCCTTCACAGCTGCGTCAGGAGGTGGTGGTTTGCATGAGACGCGACACGGCCTTAGAAACCTCACTGGACTCAAAGGGCTACAAGCGCAACAAGAGACAGTCGTTACGTGAGGCACGAATCACAGAGAAACTAGAGAAACAGCAGAAGATCGAGCAGGAACGCAAACGCAGGCAGAAACACCAGGCAAGCGGCTCTAGCACACTCACAGCGGCTCTCTGATTCCTCCAAACACCTGAGAGCACACTGGAAATCTGGGATTTAAAATCTAATTTAAACTTGCAAATAAACAGCTCATTTTATGATTTTGAAGGAAAAGTGATGATGTAGAACAAAAAACACATAAACACAGTGATCATTGATCATGTGGTTCTTCCAGTGAAGCTGAAGATGCTCCGAGAACATGATGATCAGGTTTAGATGACGCTCCAGTGCTGATTCTCATATCCATCTTCCTTCTGCACTCACTCATATTGTGATGCTGATCTTATGACTAGTGATGAAATATTTAGTGCTAAATTACAGGAGAATGCAAAATAAGAAACATTTCCACAAGTGCTCTCAGACGTTTGGAGCTCACTTCAGTCACTGTGTTAATTCCCATGATTCATTGCTCTGCTGCAGGAATATCTCAACAGCATCCTGCAGCACGCCAAAGACTTCAAGGAGTACCATCGGTCCATCACAGCGAAGATCCAGAAACTGACCAAAGCTGTGGCCACATACCACGCCAACACCGAGCGTGAGCAGAAGAAAGAGAACGAGCGCATCGAGAAAGAGCGAATGAGACGGCTTGATGGTTCGCCCACACACACATACACACACACACACACACACACACACACACACAAATACTCACACTCTCTCTCTCTCACACACACACACTCTCTCTCACACACACATACACATACTCACACACTCACTCACATACTCACACACACACACATACTTACTCACACACACACACACACTCTCTCACACACACACACACTCTCTCTCTCACACACACACACACATACACACTAACCTGAGGTCAGGTGTGTAGCTCGTGTATATTGTGTGTCCTGCAGGCTGAGGATGAGGAGGGTTACCGGAAGCTCATTGACCAGAAGAAGGACAAGCGTCTGGCGTATCTGCTGCAGCAGACGGATGAGTATGTGGCTAATCTGACAGAGCTGGTCCGCGCTCATAAAGCTGTGCAGGCGCTGAAGGAGAAGAAGAAGAAGAAGAGGAAGAAGAAGAAGCTGGAGAACGCGGAGGGCCAGACGGGGGCTCTGGGGCCCGATGGAGAGGTGGGTTCAGCAGTAGGGTTACTTTGCTCCGGGTGTGAAGCGTCACAATATCCAATATTTTTTAAAAGCCGTGAATGTCTGAAAAGTCTGTGCAGCACTGATCTAAAGGAGGCTTTGGTGATGATGATGATGATGATGATGTTTACAGCCCCTGGATGAGACGAGTCAGATGAGTGATCTTCCAGTGAAAGTGATCCATGTGGACAGTGGGAAGATTCTGACCGGAGTGGACGCTCCTAAAGCTGGACAGCTGGACACATGGCTGGAGATGAACCCTGGGTAAGATGCCAGTCGATCGTGTGTGCTGCTGATGATTCGGTCATCTCCACTGACCTCTCTCTCTCTCTCTTCAGTTACGAGGTCGCTCCGCGCTCAGACAGCGAGGATTCTGGGTCGGAAGAGGACGAGGTTCCTTCAGCTGCTTTCTGACCGTACCAGATTAAACTGAGAGAACAAGATTCATTAAAGATGTTCTATGATTGTTTCCTGACAGGAAGAGGAAGAGGAACCTCCTCAGCTGCTGGCGTCACAAACTTCCACAGAAGAGAAGAAGAAGATTCCCGACCCGGACAGTGAGGACGTGTCTGAAGTAGACGCCCGTCACATTATAGAGTAGGACAAACTCACACATCTGCAGGCTCTGTAGATGTGTGTGTGTCTCTCGTGTGTGTGTGTGTGTGTGTATGTGTGTGTGTGTGAGAGAGAGACAGAGAGGGTTGTCATTGCTTTATGTGTGTGTCTCTCATGTCGCTTGTGTGTGTGTGTCTCTCATGTCTCTTGTGTGTGTGTGTTGTATCGCAGGTACATTGTGTGTGTGTGGCTTTCAGTATATTGTGTGGTGTGTGGGTCGTGGGTGTGTGTCCTAATGTATATTTTGATGTGGTGTCTCTATGTCTCTTGTGTGTGTGTGTGTGTGTGTGTGTCTCTTATCGTGGGTGTGTGTGTGTGTGTGTTGTTTTCTGTTATTATTGTGTGTGGTGTCTCGTGTGTGGGTGTGTGTGGTGTTTTCATGTATCTTTGTGTGTGTGTGTGTGTAGTGTGTGTGGTGTGTGTGTGTCTCCTGTGTGTGCGTGTGTGTGTGTGTGAGAATGTGTGTGAGAGTGTGTGAGTGTGTGGGAGTGTGTGTGTGTGTGTGTGTCTCTCATGTTCTTATGTGTGTGTGTGTGTGTGTGGGTGTGTGTGTGTGATACGTGTGTCTCTTATGTGTGTGTGTGTGGTGTGTGTGTCTATTATGTGTGTGTGTGTGTGTGTGCATGAGAGTGTGTGTGTGTCTGTGTGTGTGTGGGTGTGTGTGTGGTGTGTGTCTCTCATTTCCTATTGTGTGTGTGGGTGTGTGTGTGTGTGTGTTTGTGTGTCTTTGTGTGTGTGTGTGTGTGTGTCTCTCATGTCTCTTATGTGTGTGTGTGTGTGTGTATTCATGTCTCTATGTGTGTGTGTGTGTGTTGTGTTGTGGTGTGTGCTCTATCCTGTCTCTTATTGTGGTGTGTGTGTGTGTGTGTCTCTCATGTCTATTTGTGTGGGTGTGTGTGTGTGTGGTGGTGTGTTGTGTGTGGTGTGTGTCTCTGCAGGCATGCTAAACAGGACGTGGATGATGAGTACGGCAGCGCAGCGTTTGCTCGTGGGTTACAGTCGTATTACGCCGTGGCTCATGCGGTCACTGAGCGGGTGGACAAACAGTCGTCTTTGCTAATCAACGGTCAACTCAAGCAATACCAGGTCATTCTGAGCTCTTACCAGTCGTTCAACATCAACACTTTCAACATTACCAGACGACTGCCGTGGGTATCTGAGAACAGGCGATCGATGCGCACAAAACACACATTTAAGGGGTCATGACATGGCTTTTTTAATTATTTTAGTATGTTCATTGAGGTTTACTTATAATGTTAATAAAGTAAATTTTTTCCACAAAAAAAAAACAAATAAATGTGTAAAAATTATAATTTTAAACCCTCATTCTGACCCTCTGTCTAAAACTATCTGTTTTAAGGGGCGGGTTCTTTAAGGCTTCTCAGTAATCAGACACTGATGTGATTGGCTAACGTCACTGCATAGGAAACTGCCGGTGTGTTCTAAACGGGATATATCGCCCTCCGAAGGCCACTTCGGAGTGAAAACAATCATGGCCGCCATATTGAAGGGTCGTTCCAAACCGAAGTGCTCAAAACTGGCCACTTCAAAGGGCCCTTCGGAATGAAGGATTTCGAAGGGTACAACTGATGTACACTTCGGGCTCCCATGATCCTTTGCACAGATTCTTTGCATGATGACAGCGCCTCCATGTGGGCACGTGATGATGACGCAGAAGGGCACTTCAAGAAACAGTTGTTTGGTCCCCTACACCCTTCAGCCCTTCGAAGCTCTCACTCCGGAGGGTAAAGGGCGTAGGGATGAGCCCTTGCAAATGGAATGCAGGGCTAATCAATGCACCCTTGCTATTGCATGTGAGTGTTTTTACAACATGATCAAAATAAAATGGTAATTTCCAGACAAAGCATTATGAAATCATTTACTTATGGTTTGTGATGCAGATCTAGCACCACTTCCTCTTTCAACAGATGTTACTTTGTGACTCTCCATGACACTGTGCCTCGTTTACAAAACAAAATGCTCCGACACTTGTTCCTTATGCTGGGAAACTTCTGATATCTATACAAAGACGCGAATGCTGTTTAAACCAAACGCATCAAAGCGAGCGTTCTTTCACTGCATTAGTCCTGACAACAGACTCGAGCGCTGGACTGTGTCAGAAAGAGAACCGCATCTGTTTACTGTATCCAGTGCAGACAAGATAGCGCAGTGATTGAGATTTCTATATGCTTTTGACACGATGCGACGCTAGCATTCACCGTGATCAAGTGTTCGCTGTTAGCGACTGAACGCCAGTGGGTGGGGCCTATGCCTAGAAGAAGACTATTCGCCAATGTGCTGCTCTGGAGGCGGAGTTTATGCAAACGACTGCACACAGGTGACGTCACCCTGCACCTCGGATCCAAAGAGCCATTTTTGGAGCTCGATTAAATAAATGGTTTGTTTATAATGAGGAGGAGGTTTTAAGCTATGAAACTTGCAGGATGTTTTAGTGGTACAAAGACCTCTCATATGCCAAAAGATCATGGAAAACTTGATTTCTTATGTCACGATCCCTTTAAGAAAGAACTAAGAGAGCTCTAGAGATCACAAACAGAAATCAATCCAATCCTTATAAAACCATCCAAACGAAGAGATTTCAGACAGATGAAACAAACCCAACATGTTGAATGTGGGACGCTTTGACTGTTTCTCCACAGGTCAAGGGTCTGGAGTGGCTGGTGTCTCTCTATAACAACAATCTGAACGGGATCCTGGCGGATGAGATGGGTTTGGGCAAAACCATCCAAACCATCGCTCTCATCACGTACCTGATGGAGAACAAGCGTCTGAACGGACCCTACGTCATCATCGTGCCGCTCTCGTCAGGTCGCCTCGCCTGTTTTTTACATCCGCTTTTCCCCCCCCCCCCCCCCCCCCCCCCCCCCCCCCCCCCCCCACCCCCCCCCCCCCCCCCCCCCCCCCCCCCCCCCTCCCTTTTCCCCCCCCCCCCCCCCCCCCCCCCCCTACTCGTATGTTCCAACACAGAGAGTGCGTTTGTGAAACTGGGGTTCTCTGACAGGACTCTGTCTAACGGGTCTATGAGTTTGATTAAGTGGGCACGTCTGTCGTCAAAGTCTCGGATAAGGTGAGCAACTCACAGAGGACACATGTCTGGAGTAAATCTGAATCAGTTTAGCTATAATGTCAACAGCGTAACATGAAAATAACTGTTAAGGTTGTAAGACGCATACAATTATGAAATGACGTCGCTGTACTGAAGCGTAGTGTTACCTTTAGTTATATTCTGCCTTGTTCTGCAAAACAGCAAACTCTTCACTCTTAAGTCCGGGTTATGATGTTTCGTATGTCGCTTTGAATAATGTGAATGTTTTAAGGAAGTAATGGTCAATTTCATAGACCTTTAAGTGTAGTGAGCCTGTTCTGTTAGTGTCCTCCCACAAACCCAAGCGTGGTTTGATCATGGATCGGTGTGTGTTCCGGTTGTGTTGTTCCTGCTGCTAGAAGAGCCTTCCGACAACAGTGCGCAGCGGCAAAGTCAAACGGTGATCACTACCATACAATACATCATCAAAGCACAAGCATGTGCTGGCAGGTATGTGTGTGCATCGGGTGGTCACCTGGGACTTTGACTCGGTCAGACGTGCTAATGAGAATCCTGTCCCCGACACAGATTCGATGGAAGACATGATTGTGACGAAGGCAACGCCATGAATAACATCACTGTAAGATGACGCAAGGTGTTGAACAGCATTACCTGGCTCGCGGAGTGTGCTTCTTGACCGGGACGACGTGCAGAACAAGCCTGCACGAGCTCTGGGCGTGCTCAACTTCATGCTGCCCACCATCTTCAGAGCTGCCAGCACGTCTGAGCAGTGTTCAACGCCTCCCTTCCCATGAAGGAGAGAAGGTCCGTCTCTGTATACTGCACACCCCCAAGGCTGAGCACATCTCTACACCGAGCAGTATCACAGACAAACAGACTGATTATGGAGTGATATGCTGCTGTGTTGCGTGTAGCAGGTGTTTACTATGAAAAGCCTGAATCAGACTTTCAGACTGTGCTCCACAACGCAGCATTTATTCACTGTAACTGATTATTTATTACTGGAGTAATTGGACTTTGCTAAAATTACATTATTTTATGTATTTATGTGTTTATGCGGTTTAAGGTTAAAAAAACCATTTTCCACATACTGTACATTATTGTCCCGCCTTTCTGAAACGCGTCGATATTTACAAAGCTCATCAGTCTGAAAGCGAACCCTTCCCCCCCCCCCCTTTCCTGTTTGATCTGCTCTCTGATTGGCCAGCTATTCAGTGCGTTGTGTTTGGCCGAATACCCCAAGCGTGTGACAGAAATGTTACGCCCCTCACCATATTTAGAAACACACAGCGTCTCCACGACAACAATACTACAGAGATAATAAAAGTTATGCCTTCTTTCTTTACGTAAACATTTGAGTGGTGTTATGCAAATCTTCCCACACAACGATGTAGATTTGCGGAGGCGCGTTTAAACGAGGCGTTTTAGGAAGGAACGGATGAGTCTTAACTTTTAGAAAGAATATATTTGGGTTTGAGACTTTAATCTTTGCAACTTCACGAATCTTATATATGCACGAACAAGTCACACTATGTAACACCCAAAACAAAGACACTTGAAAATCCCGTGTAGGACCCCTTAAGAAATAAACATGAGAAAGGCTAAAGTTAGTCATCGCTCCGGGATGACCGTTAAGGCATTCCACACTAAGATCACCCTTCCAAGACCACTAACGATATTGCTAACGGATTACTTAATGACTGTTATCGTCCTCACTGTCGGTCAATAACGTTATGTTTATTATGAGCGCTTTAAATGCTTGAGCTCTTTAAAGGAGACATATTATGCCTCTTTTTGCAATATGTAATATAAGTCTTTGGTGTCTCCAGAATGTGTCTGTGAAGCTTCAGCTCAGAATACTCCACGGATCATTTATTATATAATTTTGAAAAAGGCATATTTTGAGTGGAAGCAGAAACGCACTGTTTTCATGCATGTCTCTTTAAAAGCAAATGAACTGCTGCTCCCCCTCCTTTTCCAGAATAGGGCTGCATTTCCCCCTGATTACGCGCGGACCTGCGTAAAAACATCGTTTTGGTTCTGATTATATGTTTATCGCGCTGAACATGCTGTTTTAAAGCATATGAGTGTAAACTTCTGATATAAAGCCGGTGTTCTACTTTCCATGCGCAATCACGGGACGCGTACATGGACAGCTTGTGGACGGGACTACCTTGTTTTATACTACCGGAAAGCATCGCTGAGGTCTGCTCCGTGGACGTGTTCATACATGCCGCAGTATGATACGCTGAACAGTAAACAAACATTGAACAAAAAAACAATAACAACAGATAGAGGCACATAACTATGAAGTAATGAATTTAGGTAAATGGGAGAAGAGCCAGTGGTGGTTTTGTAGGCAAACATTAATGCCTTGAATTTAATGCGCGCAGCTACTGGTAGCCAGTGCAAATTAATAAACAGAGATGTGATGTGCATTTTTTCGGCTCATTAAAAATTAATCTTCTGCCGGGTTCTGGATGATCCTAGAGGATGTCAACCTGACATTTCATTTACATTCACACATTTGGCAGACGATCTTATCCAAAACAACTTAAATTGCATTCAGTCACATCATACATTTTTATCAATTCATGCTTTTCCTGTCAATCAAACCCATGATCGTAGCGCTGCGCTTTACAGGCACGAAACGCGAAGTTGCCATTCAAAGCGAAGTAGTGGAATTCATTTAAATGTACCTCTATGTTCACATGATTGTGAGAAAACAAACTAATCAGTGTGATTCCATCCTGAGCCTTTAATGTTTGATTCTGCTCGTCAAGACATGCTGGGAAATGAAGGGCAGTAGTAGACGTGACTGATGTGTCTCTCAGGTGGATCTGAACGAGGAGGAGACCATCCTGATCATCCGACGCCTGCACAAGGTGCTCCGCCCCTTCCTGTTGCGCCGGCTGAAGAAGGAAGTGGAGGCGCAGCTGCCTGAGAAGGTGATTCTGATGCAGTCTGTCTGTCGTCGCCTCGGACAGATGAAGAATTGTGCTGTTTTGTGTCTGTGTGTAGGTGGAGTACGTGATCAAGTGTGACATGTCTGCGCTGCAGAGGGTCCTGTACCGACACATGCAGGCCAAAGGAGTGCTGCTGACCGACGGCTCCGAGAAGGACAAGAAGGTGAGCAAGAAGAGCTCTCTGGAGATCATGTTCAGTCTGTGTGCTGTTGGATGTCTCGGGGTAAAGGTGTGCGTTTGAACGTGTGTTTCAGGGTAAAGGCGGCACTAAGACTCTGATGAACACCATCATGCAGCTGAGGAAGATCTGTAATCATCCGTACATGTTCCAGCAGATCGAGGTGTGTTAGCGTGTCTGTCGTGGTGTTGGTCATCTGATGAACGTGTTTCATTTCTTGTGCCGCTGAACGTGATGTGCTGCTTTTCAGGAGTCGTTTTCTGAGCATCTGGGTTTCTCGGGCGGGATCGTTCAGGGGTGAGCAGTAGAAATGCTGTAGAATTATCTGACACACATTAGACGTCTCCAGCACTGAACCTTCGTCTCGTCTGACCTGCAGGCTTGATTTATTCCGTGCCTCGGGAAAGTTTGAGGTGCTGGATCGTATTTTGCCCAAATTACGAGTGTCCAATCACAAAGTGCTGCTCTTCTGCCAAATGACCACTCTGATGACCATAATGGAAGATTATTTCGCTTACCGCAGCTTTAAATACCTGCGTCTGGACGGTGAGCATGTGTTTCTCTGTGTTTGTCTGTAGTTTGAGAAGTATAGCAGGATTATGATTATTATTGCTCATGATGATCTGGACAAACCTCGTCCTGCAGCGTCTGGATGACTCCTCAGAGCATGTGTGTGTCGAGGCTTCTTCACTAGAGATCACACACTGTTTTCATCTGGTGTTCACGAGTTTGCACTTACATATAATCAGATTGAGTGAATACAAAGCATATTTGGTGTGCTGTCGGGGGGGCTCTAATATAATATATATCCAAACCCATCCTGAGCATATAGGAATAATTAGGAGGGACGCTGGAAAACTGTCCTGACACCAGGATATGATTGAGACATGAGCCTCTATTGACTTAGTTAGAATTAGTTACACTACTGATTACATTACTTTTCTTTCACGCCCCACAGAAGTTGTACTGTAATTGCGTATCTTCTAAAATATTACGAACAATATATTTCTGCCTCATCATTTGACCAAAATCCACACTGGTTCGCAGTCAGAACTCAGAAGTGATTACGAACACTCAGTGGTGATTGATAGTGACGTTTAAGTAGAAGTGTTGTATCAATCTCATGAATTGTCATGTGTAGCTTGTAGCTAATTGTAGCTATAATTTCTCTGTTGCCCATATACAGTTATATTCCACGATGTATTTTATCAAAGGAAATCACGTAAGTTCATAAGAAATTGTTTTGTTTTCTAAAAAGATTTTATACAATTTATATCGGGATCAGAGGGATGAGTCAAGTAATGCCAGATCATCTTTTCTCCTCACAAAATCAATGTAATGGCAATATTTCCATCCGCTGAATGTAAGCTTTTCCATATTCCAAGTTTGCCTGCTGCTCTGGTGACTTCATGCATTCACGAGTTGTGAAAATTGTGAATATAAATCTAGGAATTATTGGATTATTTGATTTCAAATCAGTAGGGGATTTATGGATAGTAACTGTAATATGATTACTGAATTCTTAATTTTAGTAACACTAGTTACTGCCCAACACTCAGGAATATGTTAAAGACGTGGGAACCGGTCGGGCCGACTCCATCATCGTGGCTGGCAGCGGTTACTCAGAGAAGACTAGTGCTAGAAATGATGTTTGTGTGTTTTAGGCACGACTAAAGCGGAGGATCGTGGGATGCTGCTGAAGACCTTCAATGATCCGGCCTCTCAGTGCTTTATATTCCTGCTGAGCACCAGAGCGGGTGGACTGGGCCTCAATCTGCAGAGTGCAGACACCGTCATCATATTTGACAGCGACTGGAACCCTCATCAGGTACCCTTCATCATCCTCATCCTCCTCATCCTCATCCTCAGCTGGCTCCTCTGATGCTCTCGGTCTGCAGGACCTCCAGGCGCAGGATCGAGCGCACCGCATCGGACAGCAGAATGAGGTGAGGGTTCTGCGGCTCTGTACCGTCAACAGCGTCGAGGAGAAGATCCTGGCGAGACCAAGTGAGTTACTATGACTACTTAGTCCAAGCTGAACGTGGACCAGAAGGTGATCCAGGCCGGCATGTTCGACCAGAAGTCGTCGAGCCACGAGCGCCGAGCGTTTCTGCAGGCCATTCTGGAGCACGAGGAGCAGAACGAGGTCAGGACTTTCATTGGGCTCTACATCGACCTCGTTTACATGAACTAGACTATTCCAATATTAAAGGGGTCATGACATGAGGAACCAAATTTCTCTTGATATTTTGACACAGAAGAGGTCTTTGTATGCTTAATACATACTGAAAGTTTCAGAACTTAAAATGTCCTCATCAATAAAAAAAGAAAGAATCTACGTAATAACCCTCATAAAACAGCTCGTTTGGATCCGAGGTGCAGGGTGACGTCACTCAGTCGCAGTCATTTGCATAAACACGCCTCCAGAGCTTCCCTTAATGCTCATACATCAACGAATAGTCTTCTTCTCAGCATAGGCTCCGCCCACTGGCATTCAGTGCTTAACATATCTTACAGGTTGATGAGTTTGTCACGCATTAAAGACATGAAAATTCTTCGTTCATCTTCGGAACACAAATTAAGATATTTTTGATAAAATCCGAGAGCTCGATGACCTGTTCCAGGTCAGAAAACCATAATCTCACCTTTAATATCGACCAAGGAGATCGATAAAACAGTCCATGTGAGGTTCAACCGTAATTTTATGAAACTACGAGAATACTTTCTGTGCGCAAAGAAAACAATAGTAACATAATTTATTCAACAATTTCATAATGGTACCCCAGAATATAATCAACATAATGAGCGTTGTTTACGTTCAGTAGAAAGCGCGTGCATGCCCCCCCCCCCCCCCCCGATGTAAACAACGCTGATTTCGTTGTAAAGACACTCACGTGTAATAGTGAGAGGCGTTGATACAGTTTCCTATGCAGTGATGTTAGCCAATCACATCAGTGTCTGATTACTGAGAAGCCTTAAAGAACCCGCGCCTTAAAACTGATCGTTTTAGACAGAGGGTCAGAATCAGGCTTGAAAATAATCATTTTCCAAAACTTTATTAACATTATAAGAGAACCTCAAGAAACATATTAAAATAATTTTAAAAAACTATGTCATGACCACTTTACAGGGAATTTGATTTTGTTTTATTAACGAATGCGTCATAAAAACTGCCGTAAACTGATTTAATCAAGTCCCAATGAGGCTGGTGTCGTATGATATTATCCTGAATATTGGGTCATGTAAACCTTATTCAGAATATCAACTCTAACCGTATTTTGCACGTCCATACAAACGTGATTCTAGGAGTTACAAGGAAAGTTTTAAGATGTCAAACACATTTTGGAAGAGATTTGTCTCACAATGATGAAATGAATCACTATAAAGATGTGTTTGCAAATGTTTTTAGAAAGGTTTGTGAGGCCAGTTTTGTGCATAAATATAATAACATGGTTTTATAATGATCTGATGATAATGAGAGCATCTCCAGGATTGAGCGAGAGCCTTGTTTTGTCAGAATATGCGGATCAGCTCGTCTACAGGAATATCCTGGAAGCTGTGAAGCATGTAAACCTGGTTATGGATGTCTTCTCTCTGTTCTGTTCGTCTAAAGCTCTTCTGATTGCTTGCGTCTGTTTCTCCGTCAGGAAGAGGACGAGGTGCCGGACGATGAGACCGTAAATCAGATGATCGCCAGGAGTGAGGACGAGTTTGACCAGTTCATGGTCTCGTTTCACTTTCTCTCGCTTATGTTTGTCAGGCTCGATCACCAAATCCAGATCGAATCCAAATGAGCTTCCACTGTCTCTGTGTTTCTGCGCAGCGCATGGATCTGGATCGCCGCCGCGAGGAAGCGCGCAATCCGAAGCGAAAGCCTCGTCTCATGGAGGAGGACGAGCTGCCCACCTGGATCATGAAAGACGACGCCGAGGTGGAAAGGCTCACCTGTGAGGAAGAAGAGGAGAAGATGTTCGGCCGCGGCTCCCGTCAGAGGAAGGAGGTGGATTACAGTGATTCGCTCACAGAGAAACAGTGGCTGAAGGTCAGACAGACGCCTCATTCATCAGCTTGTCTTCCTCTGCTGGACGCTCCTGATCCATCCCTCTGTTCTCAGGCGATCGAGGACGGGACCCTGGATGAGATCGAGGAGGAGGTGCGCCACAAGAAAACGTCTCGGAAGAGGAGGCGCGATCGAGATCCGGACGCCATCCCGTCCACTTCAGGTGCTCGCGGGGGACGAGAGAGAGACGACGACGGCAAAAGACAGAAAAAACGAGGTCGCCCGCCGTCCGAGAAGCTTTCGCCGAACCCTCCGCCGCTCACCAAGAAGATGAAGAAGATTGTGGACGCTGTTATTAAATATAAGGAGAAGTGAGTGTCAGAGTGGTTTCCAGTAGAGGCTGAGGAAAGTACAGGCCAGTGCTGAAACAGATGGTAAAATAGGACAGCTGATGGTTCTGGACCTGGGGACGGTTCTTGTGTCTTCAGGTGTTTCTCGTGAACGTGGTTTTGCGTGTTGCTCACAGAACACAGCAGATCCTCCGGTGCTGAAGAGGCAGGCCATGATGTTGTTGATGATATTTGAGCACTAAGTCTGTAACCAGCAGGTTTTCCTCACTTTTTTGTACTCGACTGAAAAGCCTTCATGTAAACACCTTAAAGGTGCTGTATGTAGGATTGACACCCAGTGGTTGACCTAGGTATTGCAGTCCAAATTCAAAATATTGGAGAGGGTTTTTTCACCCGGCCCCTCCTCCTCAGACCTGACGCCAGATTGACCACACAACAGGAACGAGCGCACTTGATGATGAATTTAATTAAATACGCTGTGTTTTCCGCCAACTGGCAACCCGGGTGCCGAAATACAACTGGGTAAACTGGCAGTGGGCGGGTTAAACAGACCAAAACAAAGACAGACATTCCTACACGGAACGTTTCAAAGGAGAATATCTGACTGTAGCATTGTTTTTCAGATAAATAAGTGTGTTAATTTAGCATGTTTCTTAAATATCTGCAAACATATTATGGTATTTTGATACTTTAGTAGAGTCAAAAACTTACATATAGCACCTTTGCATGATAAATATAAGCAGCACGGCACAGGGTTTATACCTATATTTATCCAGAAATGGGTAAAAATTAATTCTGCTGTTTAAAACATAAAGAAACAGTGTAGGAGAGTGTTATTATGTGCAAAAGTGAGAAACTCTATATTTGTGCAGTGTGCGCATGTAAAAAAAAAAATCTGATTTGAAGCTTGTGACATATAAACGTGCACAACCCGATCACTTTATCTAGCGTTCATGTAAACACGACATTCAGATTCATGAATCACAATGAATTCAGTCCGATTGAAACAAAAATTGTGCATGTAAACATAGCCACTGTCTGATTGTTTCTGGAGGCTCTGGTCCGTCAGTGAAGGTTTGGAGGACGGGTCAGAGGTCAGCTGAGAGCAATTATTCCTCACTAAACCTCCGTGACTGATATGTGTTTGTGTCGTTATGTTCTGAATGTTAGTAACGGCCGTCAGCTGAGCGAGGTGTTCATCCAGCTGCCGTCACGCAAGGAGCTGCCCGAGTACTACGAGCTGATCCGTAAACCTGTGGACTTCAGGAAGATCAAGGTGAGTGAGTGGATCGTGAACACAGTCAGCGTCTGTGAGCTCAGGCTTCATGCTGCTGTCGTCTGTGTGTGAGCAGGAGCGCATCCGGAGCCATCGATACCGCAGCCTCAACGATCTGGAGCGAGACGTGATGCTGCTGTGCCAGAACGCTCAGACCTTCAACCTGGAGGGATCACTGGTTAGAGACACACACACAAAACTCCTCAAACTCACACTGGAAACACTATTCTACAGATGTATGTACTCTTTTGTGTGTGTGGGTTTTGTGTCGATCGATGAGGAACCTATCGTGCTGCAGTCTGTTGTTCATCATCCTGCTCAGAAGATTGAGGAGAGAGGAAGTGGACGAGATGAGATTAGAAGATGAGCTGACAAGGCTCTGATTCAGAGAGTCAGTCAAATAAATGCAAAAATGCATGACAATGTGTGAATAACTGTTAGCTGGACGCCACCTGTAGAGAGGAACTGCTGACCGTGTGTGTGTGTGTGTGTGTGTGTGTGTGTGTGTGTGTGTGGTGTGTGTGTGTGTGTGTGTGTGTGTGTGTTGTGTGTATGTGTGTGTGTGAGTGTGAGATGGTGATACCGTGAAGGTGAAGAATTACCCTGAGGCCGTAGGACAGAAGCCAAGCGCGCAGAGACGCAGGAGCACTGCGAGAACACGAGCGAAACCTGTCGTTAGTGCTACCGACACAGATTATGATCAGATGAGGTGACAAACACACACACACGCACACACACACACACACATACACTCTCACACACATACACACACACACTCACATACAATCACACACAGACACTTATAATTGCACACACACAAAATATTGAGTCACATCAAACGATATTAATGATGCGCAATTGTGCGTGTTGTTTACATCATGTGTGCATACGTGTGCGTGCGGGGTGTGTGGACGTCGTGTTTTCAGGATCGATCCAACAGCGCCAGTGAGGAAGAGCAGGGATGAAGATCCACAGCAAACCACTAAAGATACAAACACACCATACAGTAGAAGAACACGATCATCCCTTCATCAGCACCCAGAATAACCATGCGTCACACGTTCATCATTCACTCGTGGAGAACTGTACCGAGAGTCTTCAGACCCGGACGAGATGCTGTTTAGTGCTCGTCATGTTTCTGTGACACTGAATATTAGACGTTGCTGTTTTAGAAGGGCAGCATTTGTGACCGTATGTCAAATGATCTAGTTTAACCCCAGTAACCTGTCAGGTAATTGCATTAGTGTGTCATTAGCAGAACATTAGCATGTACAGTAGATGTAATAGATTAGAAGCAGCCTGTTATTATATGCTTGTATGATCATTGTTTTGCTGTACAACCGTGTGTGTTTTTAACTCAAAGCGTTGCAGTCTGTCAGTCGTATAATGTAAGTGGATGGGAATCACGGCTTTGAGAGTCAAAAAACATACACAAACAAAACCAAATTAAACCCTGCGGCTCGTGACGATACATTGATGTGTAATGACACGAAACGATCAGATTTGCACTCCTTTTTAACAGGAGATTGTAGATAGAGTGTCAATGGTCCATTTTAGAGATAGGTGGCGGTAATGCACTTATAAATCTGCGATCCGCCGTAAAGCAAGAAGAACACGCTCAGGACGGTTCGGACATTGCGTGCATCAGAGGTAAGAAACAATATAAATACTGTTCAGTTTCTTGCACAGACCGATCGTTTCGTGTCTTTACACATCAGTGTGTCGTCACGAGCCGCAGGGTTTAATTTGGTTTTGTTTGTGTATGTTTTTTTTTTTACTCTCATAGATTTTGTACCATTGCCATGCATTATACGACTGACAGACTGCAACGCTTTGAGTTAAAAATCTCAGTTTGTGTTCTACTGAAGAAACAAAGTCACCTACATCTCGGATGCCCTGGGGGTAAGCAGATAAACATCACATTTTCATTTTTGGGTGAACTATCCCTTTAAGGCCGTTCTCACACTGACCTGATGTTCACACTTACATGAACTTGAGTGAAAGGGTTTGGAGGGTTCTTGCAGACAGAAGCGCTCTGAAACATCATGTAAATGTGAACTCACACCGGATCTGAGCTGGATCACATGCTCGTGTAAACAAACAAACGCGTTCTTATCCCTCATTAACTCGAGTAACGGGCAGATGCTGACCAGATCGTGTGAACGGCCCGTTTGCGTAGATTCATGTTTTGTTTGAGCGTTTCTGTTTATTGATGTTAAAGCAGGGTTTATTCTCTGCTCTGGCCCTGCAGAGTTCAGCTTGGAGCCTTGTCAAACTCACCTGAACAAACTAATCAAGGTCTGCAGGACTACAAGAGAGTTACAGTGAGGTGTGTTTGATCAGAGCTGGAGCTGAGCTCTGCAGGAGCCTCTATATCTATAACTCTGTAACTCTGTTTCTGATCTGCTCTGTTACTGTATGAATCATATTATTGCTGAAGTTTCTAGCGGCTCTTTAATGGCATGTGCTCTTACTGTAGTGGATATGTTTGTGTGTGGATGAAACCCAATAAACATCACCACCTCATGTCTGTGTTTGTAGTTGTCCATGCTGTTTTCTCTGATATACAGTATGAAACGCTCAAAGTCTGACCTAATGTGGGTGATGTGGTCTGGGCTGGTTCTCAGGTGGTTTTCCAGCTGATCCTGAAGGTGTGGGTTTTGTGTAAGCCAGCCAGACTCAATAAATCAGTTCTCTTACGAAAATTAACCATGGTTTTATTGTAGTAGAAGTGACGTAACCATGTTTTTTGTTATTACTAATTACCATTTGTATAACCACAGTTTTACTACAAATAGCAATTTTTAAACTATGGCTATTGTAGTAAAACCATGGTTAATTTCTGTAAGGGTTCTCGGTTCGTCTGACGCTGGAACCGAGAACAAACCTCCACAAACTTATTAAACTCTGAAGCACCAAAACCTCTAGAATAACACTGTATGTTTAGAATTAAATTAGGACCTTACAGGAATGACTGAAACGGACAAACACACTCACAGTGTGTACTGTACAAACATTTGGAGTGTATCTGCCAGACTGGTGGTGATGTGTAATATGGCACAGTAACCACTAGGTGGCAGTCATGAACGGTTTTAGCGAGTTCACTGCAGATTTCGAGGAAAAGTGGGAATGTTTGGAGTCTGATTGTTTACATCTGAAACAAACAGTGGATGTGATGATCATGTTGCTCTCACAACAACACTGAAGAGAAACACTTCTGAAATCTGTTTTGTTGCCAAATTAAGTTAATATCACTGCTGCAGCTCATGTCACTGAAGGGATGAAGATGATGATGAAGATGAGTCTCTGTATCTCCACATCTAAACACAGAAGGACGTCAAACGCATTGGCTCATTTTCACCAAACTCTTGTCTATTAAGCACAAACACGTTGAGTGTGATTTAAACTGATTCTCAGTGTTTTTGACTCGTCGTGTAACGTAAGACGTGATCGTGGAAGAGCAGTGTATCTGATATACAGTTTTGAGCCCCCGGCTCTTAATGCATCGTATTCCTTCTTGAGTGAATGCTTCCATCTTTTATAATAGCTGTGTTTGAGTCCCTCAATTGTGCTCCGTGTGAAAGATGGATCTCGAGATCATACGCTCTGTTGGAAAGGGGTCAAACACACAAAACATAAAACAGCTGCGGATCATCAGGTAACGACACACGGTATTACGATTATATGTGAACAGTTTTCAGATCATTTTTATAAATTCAGCTATTATTTTGTATTGGGGTATATATACACATAAGGGTCAATTTTTTTAAATTGAGAATTTTTGAAGCTGAATAAATAGGGTTAGGGTTACTTTCCATTGATGTGTGGTTTGTTAGGATCGGACAATATTTGAAAATCTGGAATATGAGGGTGCAAAAAAATCTAAATATTGAGAAAATCATCTTTAAAGTTGTCCAAATGAAGTTCTTAGCAATGCATATTAATAATCAAAAATTAAGTTCTGATATATTTATGGTAGGAGATTTACCAAATATCTTCATGGAATATGATCTTTACTTAATATCCTAATGATTTTTGGCATAAAAGAGAAATGTATAATTTTGACCCATACAATGTACAATGTGTAATAGCTTATTGAGGACAGTTCTAAATCAAATAAAAAAAATAACAAGCCATTTTGGTGATCCCTATTATGTTGTTAAAATTATTATAATTCCGCAAGGGGTTTGTAAAGCTATGAGCGGAGCTGCATTGGTCTTCAGGATCTTCATGAGTCTTGTTTGTGAACACTGGGGTCAAGCTGAAGTGACCCTCACGGGTTCCTGTTGAACTAGAGAAGTTTCTGCTCTAATCATTAACAAACGCTCTTTGTGAGGGGAGATCTTCTGAGGCCAGGTTTCGCTCATTCCTGATCTCATCCAACAGACATTTCAGCCTTCCTCTCATAGTTCAGCGTCTGTCTGACCCTCATCACATTCATATTTAATGAGGTGCAATGATTGTTTTTAACTTTCAGGATATCACATTTGCAAGCTTTAGATATGCATAATAACACAGGCATGTCTGAGCTCTGATATCCAGCGAGTACCTTCATCTGTCAGTGGAGGCCCGTGGAAACATCAGTTCCCTGCATCTACACACACCATGCAGACCCTGTTCCCTCCGCTTGAGCCGGAGTGTGTTTGTGTCTGTGACACCGTTTCAGTTTTAGATTCTAGGATTTCATGCTTTACTGATGACATTATAAACAGCAGGTGATTTGTGAAGGCTTTATATTCTATGCAATATGATTCAGAAACATTTTTGTAAAGTGCAATCAGTATTTAGCTCTTATTTTGAAGGAACAGGTACATTCTGAGTATTTGTCCGGTGGTTTCACAGTAAGGAGTCGTTTTGGCCCCTGAGGGACCGATTCATGGACTCGGGGGTTTCAGGAGCCATTCGGTCTCCTGCATTTATATACAGTCTCATCGAGTAAACGTGCTCCCTGATTGGCCGCTGCTGAAGCACACGCGCGCTGCTGTCGCTGATTGGTCGGACGTGCTAATCAGCTACTTGAAATTCTGCTTCTGATTGGTGGGTTTCGGGCAGGTGGCACTCAGGTGTGATCAGAGGTTGATGCAGGTGTGTAGGTCATCAGCTCTGAGGGGGGGTTGTGGACACCTCCATCGGTCACTGTTAGTCTGTCAGTAAAACACACACGCTGAGATTGAAGAGAAATCAAAGCTGTTTATATTCAGAGACTGATGGATTGCTGGTTAAACACTGCAGCACCTGCGGAGTGTCTGGACTCACTGCTGAGAGATATTGAGAAACACAGAGACACTTCACAGAAGAGAGAGAGAGAGAGTATATTTACCTGTCTGTTTGTATAATATATTTACTGCTTTGGCAACATTGTGATATATGTTACACAGCCATGCCAATAAAGCTCATTTGAATTGAATTGAATTGAACTGAGAGCGAGATCTGGTCTGTATCTGTTTTAAGGAGTGAAACTCTCTCTTTCTCTCACACACACACACACACTCTCACGCACACACGCACACACACTCTCACACACACGCGCGCACACTCTCACTCACACACACACGACCTCACTAACATCGCACCCACCACCTCCCTGTTATCATTTACTCACATATTCAGATATTTTATGTAAATGTTAATAAATCAAGAGCACAGTATTGCGTCGAGTGACTGAAACACACGTGATCGTGCTGGATAGACTCGATACAAAGTTACTGCTGGATTGGACTGGAACAGAAGAGTCAAAGAGTCATTAGGACACGTTAGATTGACTGAACATGAGGTATGTTTAGATTTAGCCATAAACCTGAATCTCAGAAAAGGAAGTCCTGTGAGAGACTGTCTAAAACTACAGCACCGAATATTTAACGTTGTTTTGTTCGTCAAACGAAACACTTTTCGGTAAAGGGGTCAGAACTCCCTCTGTTCCTGAGCTCCACTTATCTGTTATCAAATTTTTCATCAATAAACACTTCATTTTACAGTAATAGGCTATTTTTCCCCCCCTTTTTCTTTCCTTTTTTGACCCCCTCATCGAACACTGTATAGGCCCCTGGGAGGATTGTAGACTGGAAGGAAACAGCAGTGATGTATCAGCAGTTGGGCGGGGTCGCAACAGTGATGTAGTAAGCAGGTGGGCGGTGCTAAACAGACCGTGATGTAGAGCAGGTGGGCGGGGCTCAACGTGATTTAGGAAGAGTGTTGATCTGAGGAGGGCGGAGCTTATCCACACTATTAATCAATAGAGTATAATATTCCACAAGTGATGTTGTGGGCGACTGCCTTCCAATATAAGCTGTTTTTGAACTAAAGAGAGATTTCTGAGTCTGAAACTTCCAGCTGTTCTTGACAATGAGATTTGTTGTAGAGGGTTAAAAGGAGGGGACGTAGTATAAAGAGTTTATGAGATGCGTAATGTTATTCCTACTTATATCATTTACGTTGGATTTATAAATGTAATTTATTTTTCTTTTAGGCTCTTCACTAATGCCCTGATGGCGCAATTTAATATGAAGGGGAAGGGGAAAAAGGGCAAGAAATCTTTGGAGAAGACACAGCTTTATAGAGCAATAAAAGGTAAGCCCATATTTAATGTTGACCAAGGAAAGAGAATTAGCTCCTGCCAGTCTGTGAATAATGACTTGATTGGACAAAACATTTCCTTCCCAGTTGACATTTAAAATTCACTGCTAACTGTCTACCATGGCAATTTTAACATTTGGTGAGGTGGTTTTGTATTAATCCAGTATTGGTAGTGGATGCATAGTAAACATATTTTTGCTTACAAATATGGGGACTTTGTGTATGACTGCAGATTGCCTTTGCATATTTCTAATAATTTGTCTTTTTCTACTTGTGCAGATGCAGTCATGAAATTTGATGACACAGCCACAGAGGATTTCATAAGGATGACCGCTTCAGAGCATCTGAAGCATGCACCGCAAAGAAGTGGAGGTGGAGGACACGCAGCAGTCACTCAGGACTGATTATCCATTGTGGAGAATCTTTTGTACATTGTCTTTCCTGTTTTTAGTATAGTTGCTTATGGTTCAGTTTAAGCACTTTAATTTTTATTGTTGTACATTTGTTGTTGTGGTACAGACCGACGCAAGGTGGGCTGTGTAACTTTATTATTTTAGTTTTTTTTTTTGTATGTTTAACCACCAGGTTTGATTTTAGAATGTTTTAGGTTACGCTGCACAACATGGACGGGAGTATGCAAAAGCCATTAAATCATTGTTTACTGGAAATTGGCAGTAAATGTAACATTTAAAAACAATAAAGATGGAAATAAGTGAGTGGTGGTTGAGTTGTGATTTATTTTTAAACCTCTGTTTATAACTGTAGTTCCATGTTTCAAGAAGGTGAAGGACCTGTTTCAGTTTGTAGCTTCGTTTGGCTCAGCAGCAGGATTGAATTGAAAATGTATTACACCTTTGTATGCTTTTCCATTTATCATCTGCTGCGGAGACCATCAAAAGAAGCTATAGGAAAATGAACTTGAACATATGCCACCTTCTGAAATGGGACTACAGTTATGTACAAAGCCTATAAGCAGTATAAAATTGTCTAAAATTAGTTTAAGTTTGACGTAGAAAAGACGTCCACAACCACCACATTTGGCCTACAATTAGCCCTTATACAGAGGTCCTGTAGACGCCAATACTGGACGTTCGGTAGACGTTGGAAAAAAGACGTCATCTGGCGTCACAGTCTGCACCTTCAGGGAACCAAAATTGGACGTTCAAAAACGACGTACAAAAGACGTCATTTGGACGCGTCTTTGCGCAGTGGGTT